>WOVY01002857.1:0-27685 GCA_013436015.1 Rhipicephalus annulatus | reverse complement strand
TTGGACGACTGTTGCGACGGTGGTCCTACGAAGAAACACGATCGTGCAAGAGCAACGGTCAAGCAGATGCCGGCGATGATCAGCACGAGCCGAGCGAGCGAAGCCCAGCACCCAGTACCCAAGCTCGGTGGCGATGTTGCTTGCCAACGACGCTCTTTCTTCTTCACAATTGCCCCCGCCGAAAAAGAGCCATCCTGGCGACCTAAGAGTCTGGAGGCAGAGGGCTATATAATGGCTTAAGGCGGGCGACGTGGACGATGCACGTCCACGCCGGCGCATGTCGTCAGATGGGGAAAGTGGCTCGATGAGAAAATTCACCGGCGAGGTTTGCTCCAAAACGCGGTATGGGCCTCGTACTTTGGAACGAGTTTTGAGGAAATGCCGGGGTTTGGTAAGGAACAGCCAGCCATACAAGTGATCCCGGGAATAGCGGGGCTTTGTGAAGAGTCGTTCGTTGTGTTCTTTCTGGCGCTGTTGTTCTCGAGACGTAAAGGTGCGTGCGAGTTCACGGCACTCTTCGCATATTCGGGCAGCTCGGACACAGATGGGCATTCGGATGCGTCAGGACGGTATGGAAGGAGAGTATCGATGGTGTGGGATGGTTTCGTCCATAAAGGAGAAAGAAAGGTGAAAATCCAGTGGTAGACTGTGCCGCGGTGTTATATGCGAACGTAATGAATGGAGAATGCGATCCCAGTTAGTATGATCGGATGTCACATACATGGCGAGCATATCGCCAAGTGGCGGTTAAATCTCTCCGTGAGCCCGTTAGTCTGCGGGTGGTATGCCGTGGTCTTGCGATGAACAACATGGCATTCAGAAAGCAGAGACGTGACGACTTCTGATAGGAAGGCTCGACCTCGATCGCTTAGTAGTTCTCGAGGTGCACCATGTCGTATATGAAGCGATGAAGGATGAAGGATGCTACGTCCCGCGCAGTGGCACTTGGAAGGGCGGCGGTCTCAGCGTAGCGTGTTAAATGGTCCACAGCGACTATAATCCACCGATTTTCATCTGATGTTGTCGGTAGAGGGCCATAGAGATCAATTCGATCCGATCGAAAGGTTTGGCAGGGCACGGAAGCGGTTGAAGCGCACCGGACGAGTGGAAAGGCGGTGATTTTGCGACGTTGACAGTCAGGAAAGCCATAACGAATTTTCGAACGAAATTATACATTCCGCGCCAGTAGAAGCGATGGCGAATGCGTTCGTAAGTTTTGAAAACTCCGGCATGACCACATTGGGGATCGTCGTGAAAGGAGGCGCAGATTTGTGATCGCAAGCTGCGCGGGACAACCAAGAGCCACTTACGACCTTCGGGGGCGTAGTTGCGTCGGTGTAGTAGCCGATCACGAATGGCGAAATGAGCAGCTTGACGTCGGAGAGATCGTGGTACCGCAGTGGTTGACGATCCAGAAAAGACAGTTAAAAAGAGAAGCGATCCACGGGTCCTGTGTTGTTCACTGGTAAGGAGTCGAGGTCGAGAGATGCGCGATGGAGATACCAGTGGTTCCGCAGGCCGAGTCGGGAGGTAAAGGCGAACGCGACAGGGCGTCGGGCGTCAGAATGCTTGCGTCCGCTGCGATAGATGACACGAATGTCGTACTCCTGGATTTGCAGTGCCCCCGAGCTAGGCGGCCAGAAGGGTCTTTCAATGTGGCGAGCCAACAAAGTGCATGGTGGTCGTTACCAGGTCGAATGGGCGACCGTACAAATAAGGGCGGAACTTGCGAAGCGCCCACACTAGCGCCAAGCACTCTTTTTCAGTGACGCTGTAATTGCCTCAGCTTTAGTAAGTGTGCGACTCGCATAAGCGACGACGTATTCGGAGTAGCCCGGCTTGCGTTGGGCGAGAACGGCGCCTAGACCAACCCCCTAGCGTCTGTGTGAACTTCCGTTGCAGCTGTTGGGTCGAAATGCCGAAGAATTGGAGGAGATGTTAGCAGACTACGGAGCGTGGCAAACGCGACGTCGCAGTCAGGAGACCATGATGAAAGGTCTGCATCACCGCGTAGGAGGTTGGTCAGTGGTGACATGATCGATGCAAAATTTCGCACGAAGCGCCGGAAGTACGAACATAGTCCGACAAAACTGCGTATTTCTTTCAGTGTTGTAGGTTTCGGGAACTCAGCGACTGCTCGCAGTTTTGCAGGGTCGGGTCGAACACCATGCTTGGAGACGATGTGCCCTAAGATGGACAGCTCTCGCGCGGCGAAGCGGCACTTTTTAAGGTTCAGTTGGAGCCCAGCGTTGGTTAAACACGTCAGAACCAGTTGGAGCCGAAGCAGATGCGTAGGAAAATCGGGAGAGAAAACGACAATGTCGTCGAGGTAGCATAGACACACAGACCACTTCAGTCCACGCAGTGTGTTGTCCATGAGCCGTTCAAACGTGGCAGGAGCATTACAAAGACCAAATGGCATTACGTTAAATTCGTACAGGCCATCTGGTGTAATGAACGCAGTTTTTGGCGATCAGCTTCTGCCATAGGAACCTGCCAGTATCCAGATCGTAAGTCTAAGGAGGAGAAGAATTCGGCTCCTTGTAGGCTGTCAAGGGCGTCGTCTATGCGCGGTAATGGATAGACGTCTTTCCGCGTCACCTTGTTTAATCGCCGGTAGTCGACGCAAAATCGAATCGATCCATCTTTTTTCGAACTAGAACGACAGGAGATGCCCAAGGACTGTGCGATGGTCGAATAACGCGACTACGTAGCATCTCTTCGAACCTGGTCGTTGATGACGTGACGTTCTGCAGCAGAGACACGGTACGGTCTTTGACGCAATGGCTGGTGCGAACCGGTGTCAATGTAGTGGTGCACTGCGGAAGTCCGACCCAATTGCGGCTGAGAAACGTCGAATGAATTCGCGAAGTGCTGGAGGAGATTAAGAAGCTCGGCGCGTTCATGGGCACTTAAGGTGTCGGCGATGGAACTCGAGAAGGTGTCACTCGATGAGCACTCCAGTGGGGAAAGGGCATGAAGTTCGGTCGAGGCGCTACTGCACGATTCGTCTGGCATGTTAAGGAATAACAGGAATCGAGGTACTCCACTCGACCGAGACATTCGCCGGCAAGTAGCGTAAGCGGTGAAGAAAGGGGGTTGTGGACGAAAATATTGCTTCGGCCCGCAGTGACGTCGAGTGTAGCGAAAGGCAAGGAAACTGCTCTGCGGCTCATGAAAATGTCGGAAGGTGTAAACATTACTGTAGCATCGTTATAGTCATCGCAGCAAACCGGGACAAACGGCAAGAGAGGCTGGCGGAATTTCAGTGTCCTCACGCACGACAAGTTTTGGCGACCGCTCAAGGGTTTCGTGCAAAGGTTCGTCACACAGGTGCGAAAATTGAACTTCAGCGCGTGCGCAGTCGATGATGGCATGATGATTTGACAGAAAGTCCCACCCTAGGATAACGTCATGCGAGCACACCGAAAGGGACGATGAACTCGACAACGTACATAGAGCCTTGGATGAATATGCGGGCCGTACAGGTGCCAAGAGGTCGAACTTGTTGATGCGCTAGCTGTACGAAGTGATAGTCCAGAGAGCGGCGTGGTCACTTTGCGTAGGGAGCGGCAGAGCTGGGCGGCTATAACAGAAACGGCAGCACCTGTGTCGACGAGGGCAAAGGTAGAAACACCATCGACAGATATAGCGACGACGTTAGCTGGTGAAGTGTGAGGACTTGAGCATTTCGACGACGGCGCAGTTCTTGCCTCTGGAACTGCGGCGTTCAGTTTTCCCCGGTTGGAGGAAGCGGGTCTAGGGCGCATTGGGGACAGTGATCGCCTGCGAGGAGATGGGGAGCGGGGAGAGTGAGTTTGAGGCTGGTTGACCGAGACTCAGGAAAGTTAGTGCATCCATACTGCGGTGAGGGATAGGGAGCAGGTATGTGCATGGGCTGTGGGTCATACGGTAACGGCCGAGTAGCGTCGCGGAGTGGTTGGAAGCGACGGCGACAATATCGTGCCACCTGTCCTGGAGTACCGCAGGCGTAGCAGATCGGTCGATTGTCAGGAGTGCGCCAGGAATTGCTGACTCGTGGTGCGGCCCAAGGTGTCGAAAATGGGGCGGAGTGGGGAGCGACTGAAGACATGGGTGGCAAATGCTGCTGTCGGGGTCTGCTACGTACCACCTGGGCATACGTAAGGGGCGCGGCCACGGGCTGCATAGCCGGCGCATGGGCAACAGGTATGGCCACAGGCTGCTGGTGGGCAGCGACGGGAACAGCCTGAGCTACCTCTTCGGCAATAACGTCGCGGAGTGGTGAGGGCAGACGAGAGGACGGCGGCTGCTGCGTGAAGGGAATCAACGACAGTTGCCGAGCTACTTCTTCACGCACAAAGTCTTTAATCTCTTGCAGGGTTGGTGAGTGGTCGGGAACAGAAGTGACACTGGAGAGCGAGTCGGCGTGTGAGGAAAATGGGCGAGTCAGGGCGCGCTGCTTGCTCAACTCGTCGAAACTTTGACACAAAGTGACAAGTTCCGCAACGGTGGCAGGATTACGGGCCAGGAGCAGCTGATATGCCACCGTCATTTATGCCTTTGAGGATGTGTTGAATCTTCTCCGACTCGGGCATGGTGGTGTTCACACGGTTGCAAATACCAATAATGTCTTCGATGTAGCTGGTGAAAGATTCCGTTGGCTTTTGTGCGCGAGTCCGCAAGCGTTGTTCGGCTCTGGACTTGCGGACTGCGGGTCGGCCAAAAACGTCAGCAAACAAGGTTTTAAAGATGGACCACGTCGTGATGTCGTTTTTGTGGTTATTATACCACATTTCGGCCACGTCAGTGAGGTAAAAGATGACGTAAGTCAATTTGTGTGCGTCATCCCACTTGTTGTTAGCGCTCACCAGTTCATAGTTAGCGAACCAGTCTTCCACGTCGGTCTCATCAGCTCCGCTAAAGACCTTGGGCTCTCGCAAACGAAGAACGCCGGGGTTGCTGGGGGATGGAGTGGAAGAGCCAGGTTGCGCGTTGTTGGTAGCCATGATGGGAGGTAGCGTTCGGTTGCGCAGCTCCAGGTTCAGGCGACGGCGAATGGCAGCACCCAGGTTCAGGCGACGGGGAATGTCAGCACCTTCCACCAATTGAAAGAGGGTTTATTGACGACTGTTGCGACGGTGGTCCTACGAAGAAACACGATCGTGCAAGAGCAGCGGTCAAGTAGATGCCGGCGATGATCAGCACGAGCCGAGCGAGCGAAGCCCAGCACCCAGTACCCAAGCGGTGGCGATGTTGCTTGCCAACGACGCTCTTTCTTCTTCACAATATAAATATATATATATATATATTGTTAAGTGAAGGTACACGTGATACTAGGCGTTTCAAAACATATTTACACCACGCCAACGCGCAAGCCAAGATGGAGAAGAAGAGCTGAAGATGATGATTATGATCCTTTTTACCCTGGCGCATACCCACAAAGGGGCCCTACACACCAAAATCATGTTTTTCTCCGCGCCTATCTAACCGCTTTTGTGGGACGTTGTCTCATAACATAACCCCCGGGTGTTGAAGCACTGTCGCGGTGCTTTCTATGATATTGCCTAGTGGTAAAGCTTAAGGCGAGATACATGAACAATGTCTGTAGATAGTGAAGGGGAGGAGGAAAACTCAAGCGGGGGCTATCTCGTAGGTCACATCTGTCACCTGGCGCAATAGGCAGTAGGGTCCAGAGTAGCGAGAAAGCAGTTTTTCAGAAAGTCCAACGCGCCCAGTTGGAGTCCACAATAGCACAAGAGATCCCGGAGTAGAGGAAAGTTGACGATGATGAGAGTTGTAATGGTGACGCTGCTGATCTTGCGATGCTAAGAGGGGCTGACGGGCAACTTCTCGTGCTTTTCGAGCTCTGGTGATAGCATCGTGGGCGTATTCGGTCGTCGAGTCGACGGCTGTCGGAAAGATGGTGTCGAACGGTAAAGTTGGATCACGGCCAAACACGAGATAGAAAGGTGAAAAACCAGCTGCATCGTGGCTTGAGGAATTATAGGCAAACGTAACGAAGGGCAATGCAACTTCCATGTCCTGGTGGTCGGACGATACGTGCATGGCGAGCTTATCGGTCAAAGTCCAGTTGAATCGGTCAGTCAGTCCGTTAGTTTGCGGGTGGTAGGCTTTCGTAGAGAGAGAGAGAGAGAGAGAGTGAGAAAGGAAAGGCCGGGAGGTTAACCAGATATTGGCATCTGGTTGCTACCCAGCGCTGGGGGGCGGGGAAGTAGGGGCAAGAAAGGGGGGTAGATAGAGAAAAAAACGCACGCGCACTCATAAAAAAACGAAAACACACATAGGAAAGGCGTCCTACCTACAACCGTTCAGTAAGGCCGGTCGATCGCAAAAAGTGTAGTAGCGCTTTCAGGGCCCCCTTCTGTGAAGTCGCATCCTGACGATACTGCAGAACTCTCTGCTCCGACAAAGGTTGATCATCTAATTTGTTGAGTTCCTTCCGGAAGGCATAGTCGTTGTTTACTACACGCTATGCAGTCACAAAGATATGTTGGATTGTTTCCTCTTTGCCACAGTGGCCAACAGGCTGCGGTGTCGGCCATCCCAATGCGAAAAGCGTAGGCGTTCGTAAATGCAACGCCCAACCAAAGCCTACATAACAGGGTCTGGTCTGCTCGGCGAAGTCTCGACGGGACTTGAAGACTTAGCGTAGGGTCAAGCAAGTACAGTCGGGCATGCTTGAAGTGTGGCTGATTCCATTGTGTTGTTGTTTGCTGGCGAGCAAGCCTGCGGAGCTTTCGTGCAGCATCTGTCCTAGAAGGTGGTAGTCGCAGTTTATGATCTTCTGTGTGAGCTGAGCGGGCACCTTGATCGGCCCGTTTATTGCCGATGATTCAACAGTGAATGGGCAACCACTGAAATGTAATTTGGTGCCCTTTCTCAGTCAGGTGGTGTATAACCTCTGCTATCTCTAGTACATGCTGCTCGTGTGGTCTACGGCCTAAGGCTGATAGCAGAGAACTGCAGCGCCACTTTCAAGTCGCAGAAAATAGTCCACTTGCGTGTAGGTTGATCAACTACAAATTGCAACGCGGCACAAAGTGCTGCCAATTCTGCTGCTGTTGATGTTGTCGCGAAAGATTTCTTGAATTTAATTGTCGTGGCCAGCCTTGGTATCACTACTGCTCCTGTAGAGCTGTCCGGCCGAACCGATCCGTCATTTATAACTGTGTAGTCTTGATATTTCTCATACAAGAGAAGTAGTGTGAGCTGTTTAAGAGCCGGTGACGACAACTTGGGCTTTTTCTGGACGCCAGGTATGTTAATGTTAATCATTGGTTGACAAGGCATCATGGCGGAGTCACAGGTCTAGCGGTAGGAGAGAACAAAGTTGGGATCGACTCACCATGTCCGGTCACTGTTTTGCAGTAGATGTGCATGTCGGACCACTGGTAGAGAGGCTAGGTGATGTCGAGGGGTTCGAGCAAGGTGTCGTATAAGTGTCCTCAGCACTTTCACATTATTGTGGGTCTTGATGAGGTTTGTCTCTCGTGTTGGCGATAGTTGCCGCTGTTGACGCACTTTGGGGGCAAGCCTAAACAATATCCGGAGTGCTTGAGCCTGGACACTTGAAGCAATTCGTATGCTTGTTTTACTTGCGTTGGCTAACACAGGTAGGCTGTACCGAAGGAATCCAGGGAAAAGAATCCTATATAGTCGCAACATAGCAGTTGTGGACATTCCCCAGTTTTTTTTCCAGCGAAGAACTTGAACAAATGACAGAGGCCTGTCAATCGCCTTTTCATGTATGATACATGTGACCTCCATGAGAGGTCTCTGTCAACTATAACATTTAGGAACTTGTATGATCGGAGGTGACGTATCCTTCGCTGTTTATCAGAACGCTGTAGTTCTGCATTGGTTTGCGCGTAAATGCCAAAAGTGCACATATCTCAGAGGAAATTTCGAGATCTCGTTGACGAAGGTAAATAGCAAGTTGAGTGGCAGCTCTCTGAATTCGCGCTCCGCAGCTGTAGACGTGTAACTGCAGACGTCCAAACGCAGATGTCGTCCGCGTACATTGACAATCTGACAGTACTTGGAATATGCTCATTGAGAGCTATTAGTGTCAGGTTGAATAGTACAGGGCTAAGTATGCCACTCTGGGGAACACCATGGTGGCTGTAATGTAGCAAAGTGTCACCATCCTCGTTCTTACGAAAAAGGATCGCTCAGAGAGATAGCTGCGTAGCCACTGAAACATCCGACCACCCACTGATATCTCCTTGAGAGCGGTGAGGACAGCTTCATTGTGACGTTATCGTACGCCCCTTTAACATCAAGAAATAAAGAAGCGCAGAGACGCTTACGGCCTTTTTCGTGTTGCACGTAGCTGACCAGGTCTATGACGCTATCAATTGATGACCGGCCACAGCGAAAACCCGTCATAACGTCCGGGTAGATGTTGTGATGCTCCAGGAACCATTCTAGCCGTCCAAGTACCATCCTCTCCATTCCTTCGCCCAAGCAACTAGCCAGTGCGATCGGGCGGTATGATGTGAGCGCCAATGGTGACTTGCCAGGCTTCAGTAATGGAACCAAACGGCTGGTCTTCCAGTTAACTGGTAGGGTGCCCTCTCACCACGAACTGTTGTATATCTCGAGGAGGGCACTCCTCGCACACTCACCAAGGTGACACAGTGCTCTGATATTCCATCAGGCCCGGGTGCTGATGTCCGTCTACACAAAGCCATTTGCTGCTTTAAGCTCATGAATAGAAAAAAATTGGTCCATTTGGTGATCGTGTGATGTCGTGCCACCACGTGAGAGCGTGGAGATGTTGGGATCTGCGAGTTGACTAAATAAGTTGGCACAGAACTCTTCTGCCACGTCGACATGCGATCTCTGTTGAGAGAGGGCTAGAGCCTTGAACGGAGACCGCTAAATGGCAGCTGTCCGGAGCCCTCTTATTGTCCTCCAAAAGTGTGATAAAGGCTTCCGAGGATCTAACGAAGCGCAGAAGGCTGCCCAACGTTGTGGCTCTAGCTTGTCTATGCGGTCTTGTATCTTCTTCTGAGGACGTATAGCAATTCGTAAATCGTCGATTGCTTTCGTGCGTCGGTACCTTCGTTCCGCACGCCGTCGGAGAGCCCTAAGTCCTTCGAATTCCGCATCAAATTCAGTTACTCTCGAAGAGCATGTGAGGGTGCACACTGTCTCTTGCACTGTGGACTTTATCACCTCTTCAAAGTCAAATGAGGTGTTCTCTTGACAGCGTTCTTCCATGAGAGATTCAAACTGGGTCCAATACACTCTTTGTATAGTTTCGCGTACCTTGCAAGGTATGTTTTGTCTCGCAGCAGCGAAGCAGGTCGTCGAGTACTCGGGAAAAGAAATAGCGCCCACGATCTGTGAAGAGTTGGCGTGGTGCGCATTGATGAAGTATGACGTCGTGCCGAAGGAAATCGGCAACGTCTGTGGCACAGCTGGTGGGTAGAGCCCGTGCAATGACGTACCGCATTGTGTGATCTGTCGCAACAGCTATCCACTTATTGCCAGAGTTGGACGCAGGGAAAGAGCCTCAGAGGTTCAGATCACGTTGAAAGAACGGATCAAAGGGAACGTCAAGTGGTTGCGGGAACCCAGCAGGGCTCACCGAAGGTTTTTTTTTCGGCGTTGACACTGTTCGCATGAGGCGACGTAGCTGCAAACTGAGCAATAAAGACTGGGCCAGTAAAATCGACGCTGTACACGGTCATACGTCCTAGACAGTCCAAGGTGACCGGCAGTGGGAGCGTCGTGGAGCTGAACGATTACGATCGCACGTAAGTGGGAAGTGAGCACAAGGAGCAGTTCCTGTCCATCAGGGTGGACGTTGTAACGGTACAATGTGCGATCCCTGAGCACGAACAATTGAGTAGACGGATCGGGTGCTGTAGAAAGAAGCTTCTCGATAATGTTACGTAAGACAGGATCTCGGCGCTGTTCCTCCTGGATGTTGCTTGAAGTGGAGAGAGACAGGACACATGGCTCTTCATCGAACGCCTCAGGTGGGTCCACTGGATTCCGAGATAAGCAGTCAGTCAGCGTCCTGGTGTAAGCGGCCAGATTTGTAGGACACCTAGTAGTTATACTCTTGGAGTCGTAATGCCCATCGAACAAGGCACCCAGTGGGGTCCTTCAAGGATGCGAGCCAGCAAAGTGCGTGGTGACCGATTGTGACAGTGAAATGTCGACCGTGAAAATAGGCCCGAAGTTTTGCTACTGCCCAAACGAGAGCAAGGCATTCCCTTTCGGCGATTGAGTAGTTCGTTTCCGCCTGTGAGAGGAGACAGCTGGCATGGCGATAACGTGGGCGCAGCCGCTTTGATGCTGGACCAAAACAGCACCAATTCCGTGGTTACTGGCATCGGTGCGGACTTCTGTAGAGGCGGCGTTGTCAAAATGGGCCAAAACAGGTGGTTCTGTTAGCAATGCAATAAGTGTAGAGAACGCCGTAGCCTGCGCAGCACCCCAAATGAATGAGACAGCTTTTCTAAGTAAATTTGTGAAAGGACGGGCTACTTCCGCATAGTTTTCACAAAACGTAGAATGTACGAGAACAGACCGAGAAAGCTGCGGACTTCCATGGTGCAGGTCGGTATGGGGAAGTTCCGTACGGCTCGTACTTTATCGGGATCATGGCGTACACCAGAGGAGTCGACAAGGTGGCCCAACATGGTTAGTTGCTGGCGTCCAAAATGGCACTTTGAAGAGTTCAGTTAGACACCGGCATTGCAAAAAAAAGCCAATATTGAGAATAGGCGGTCGAGGTGGGTCTCAAAAGTCGGAAAAGGACGATAGCGTCATCAAGGTAACACAGACAAATTGGCCATTTGAACCCACGCAAAAGGAAATCTATCATCCGCTCGAAGGTGGCCAGAGCGTTGCATAACCCAAAGGGCATGACTTTAAACTGGTAAAAACCATCGAGCGTGACAAAAGCGGTCTTTTCAAGGTCCATGTCGTCGACAGCAATATGCCAGTACCCTGATCTCACATGAATGGACGAAAAATACTTAGCGCCGTGAAGACAATTTAGGGCGTCGTCTATGCGCGGTAGCAAGTAGACGTCTTTTTTAGTAATTTTGTTTAGATCTTGTTAGTCAACACAGAATCGCCAACTGCTGTCCTTCTTTTTGACAAGAACTACAAGGGAAGCCCATGTACTACATGATGGCTCAATTATGTCTCTGGCGAGCATTTTGTCGACTTCTGCTTGAAATAGGTGACGCTCGTTTGGAGATATGCGGTATGGCCGCCGATGGACAGGGGAGGCATCGCCGTTGTCAATGCGGTGCTTTACAGCAATGGTTTGACTAAGAGGACGATCAAAAAAGTCAAATACGTCCAAGTATGACTCAAAGACGTGAAGGAGTGCGTCAGCTTGATGCGGCAAAAGGTCTGGCGTGATCATTTTTTAAACGTCAGTAGATGGGCTTGCTTGCGAAGATCGAGCATGCGTGTAGCTAGTGTCCAGCATCATTCGAAGATAGAGCTGAGAGGACGCATTCGTCAGAGGGAGTCAGCATGGTGAGGGCAATTCCACGCGGGAGCACTTGTGGACACAGAGCAAAGTTGAGCACCGGAATGAAGGCGCAATTTGCACGTTACTGAATAACAGTGTGTGGTAAGGTAACCCTGTGAGTCATAAGAATGGATGTAATGGGCGTGAGCACATAGTCGCCATCGAATACAGTTGGTGAGGGCATTACGGTGATGCAGGTCACAGTTTGCGGTGACTAACGGACATGCTCAGCAGAGCACATACGAGCTTAGGGTGGACTGGGCGGATCGATCGGACACGGTAGGTCAAGTTGCACAGTATCAGCTGAACAGTCGATTAGGGCTGAATGAGTGGACAAAAAGTAAAGACCGAGGATCACATCATTGGTGCAGTGAGAGAGAACAGTGAAGAGAACTGAAGTTGGGCGGCCGGCGATAGTGACGCGTGCAGTACAGCCTCCAATAACAGAAGCCGTACCACCATAAGCAACACGAACACTGCGTGAAGGGGCTGGAGTAAGGACTTTCTACAAGCGGTTACGAACGTGCAAGCTCATCACAGAAATATGGGCGCCAGTGTCCACCAAGGCTTTAACAGATAAACCGTCTGCTTCAACGTCGATCAAGTCCTGATTTGTCGGCAGCGTCAACAGAGAAATTGGAGAGCAAGTCGTATCAGGAGCATCACCTCCAGAAGCTTCCACCATTAGTTTTTTGAGGAAAACCGCCGGGCAGAGGATGGGGACGGGGAACGAGGTGGCAGTGGAGACCGGGAAATTCTACGTCGAGGTGAAGGTGAGCGACTGTACTGGGCAGTGGTCATAGTAGTCAGGTTGTCATTAGCTGAGCCATCACACCGTGGTAGTTCCTGGCCATAGAGATGGGCTTGTGAGTGGAGGTTGGAGAAGCTTGAGTTTGCCCGATACGGTGAGGTCCACGTGCTCCGGCAATGAAGGGAAATGCCTCCCACTCGTTTAGATCGAAAGCAAATCGGCTTGTCGTCAGGCGTCCTCCACGCATTAGGGTCACGGTTACGCGGAGCAGGGTGGCGATAATGCTGTGGGTGGCTGGAGGTACATGAACTGACAGCGTCGGGACGGTGCACACAGCAGACCATGTGAATACCCGCGTTTGCTAGTTCTTGGGGAACAACGGTATTAGCGATATGGTCGGCTGAGGATCACTCGGTGCTAGTGCTCTGAAGGGTGCGGGTGATATGGCCTCAATTTCGCGGCGTACGTTTCTCGTGATGCCACCAGAGTGTGAATTGGGCTGGGTCGCTGTACGAAGATTTTCACAAGTTGACGTTCCAGCAGTGATGGGTAGGCGCGTAAAGGGGTGGGCAATTCGACAACTTTTAGCCTCTTGAAAGCGTTGGCACTCCAAGATAACATCTTGCACGGTGGAATAGCCTTTTCACACAAGAAGCCTAAATGCATCGTCTGCGATTCCCTTGAGCACGTGCACTACTTTGTCTGCTTCAGCCATGGTTCGGTCTATTTTACGGCAAAGCGTCAGTACATCTTGTATATACGCCAGGTAAGATTCCGTGGACGCATAATCATATAGTGGTTTTGGGACGTTAAACCGCACATATCAATCAGATTCCGTGGACGTCTGAACATGTGTGCGAAGTTCTTTCCTAGCGGCCTACCGGCAGCCGGCAGATTGACTAAACAACTCGCGTAACTTAGGCCCGTATTCACAAACGCTCCTCCACTCGACCCTTCACTCGAAACGCTCCTTAAGTGGCGTTTTTCCATTCACAAACCGCCCTTCACTTGAAACGCTTCCTTCACTTGAAAAAATCTTGAGCGTTTCCTCGAGATTATCAAGGAAGCGATCGAGCTACCTTGAATCGTCCCTCGAGTGAAATATTTGCGCCAGCATCGCGTCCATGGCGGAGCCCGTCTCACTTTGACGGCGTTTCTCGATCAAGTAGGCTGCCACCGCCGCGTTCTTTCGACAATGACGGTGCGCGTTTACTACGGAGCTGTCTTCGAACGGTTCAGCAACGGCTACTGTGGCGCCGGGACAAGCGGGCGTGGTGTCAAAAGGAGCACTCACCAGTGCCATGATGTGTGGCGTTCCGTGCTTCAGCCAGTAAATTACCTGCCTTCGGGTGTGCGTATACTCTTCGTGCGAGTGCTCCATGACTTACTGCGGATTCCAGTGCTTTGAAGTGTTTTGATGAAGCACACACACCGCATCAGTTCAAGCGTGGAGCGAAAGCTTGACAAGCAAGCGGCATAGCAAACTTTTGATGCACTGGGTTCACCGTAATTTATCACCTCTCCGGTGAACCTTTGCTGCCCTAGCCGAAATTCACGACGAAGCACACCTCCGTTAGACGACCATCTGTACCAACGAGAAGGTAAGTTCTCCTGTGTTTTTTTTTATTTTTTTCCTGCTTCGGTCAGATTACTATTAAAGACAGTTTAAGAAAAGCACAACACAATACATTGGGTGCAATGAGTGTGCTGCTGTAGCTACTACGCGTGAAACATAGCTTCTTTATACAGTGTCTATGCAGCTCACAATACCAATGAACAACCAAGTACACATTTAGGGGATCAAGCAGATGATCATGCTCTGTGAAACCTGCATGTACGCAAAAGTTCGTCGAGTGTCGTATGAAAACGCAAACATATGAAATACAAATACAGCAGATACATAGTGAGATTGTTTTTTTTTTTAATTTAACCCAATTCCTACCCCCAAAGAAGAATTGGTTGCTATGGCACTGATTCGTGCAATTAGATAATGAAATTATATACCCATATGCCTGGTCAGCTGCCCAAGTGCCTGAGCTAAACATATGTCAAAATAGTCAAAGCTCAATACACCAACCATGTCTGTTCTTGAACGCGAGACATACTAATGAATGTGTGCACCGCTAGAATTAAAGAAAAATGCCGTTTTTCTAATATTATTTCTTGCCTCTTTTGCGCAGGGGACCAGCTGCCAACAGAAGAACACAGAGAAAAGGCCTCCTAGAATCTGCCGTTTTATCAATGCATTGCAGAGTTTGCACGACTGTATACAAAAGCACAAAAACAGCAGTAAATGCGTGCAGCAACACTGCATTAGGCGCGCTATGGTGTCTACTTCCTTAATCTTATTTATGATGTCCTCCGAGCTCGTACTTTATTTTTACAGTGTGTAGGTTGCATATGTTTGATTGATGAACACTTTTCATTTGCATTCTTATGTTTGCCACGTTGCTCCTCATCAGCCACATGTAATAAAGGTCCATTTGCCATTCACAACTTCTGTTTTGCTCATTTATCAATACATAAATATCATCGTGTTTGTCTTTTTATGATAAGACACGACTGCAAAAACTACTTCTCTGATTCTATAGGAAAGCAGTTCTAGGAAAATTAAACTTGTTTTATATAAAGCAGCACCACTCCTCTTCCACGGAACTGAGACGGCGTGGTTCTAACTGGTAGGCTTGCTAATGATGCAGCAATAGCGGATATTTTATTTACAGAGTTCGGATCAGATGTATCCGCGATGACTGCAATACTCTTGAGCATTTTTCACCGCTTTGTTGCACTGGTCTTCAATAAATCAGCAGAATAATATACGCTGCTCTTGACGACACTTTCTCGAAGGTTGAGAGAACCGACAGGATAGTTTAAAACAGAACAGCGCCAAAAGTCAGACGCGGCTTCAATTTAATGATTTCCAAAACAATAAAACATCCCCTATAATTTATGTTGTGCCGGGGCTTTGAAATGCAGAACAGACACCATGATCCTTTTCAACAGGCATTTTCAGTAGTTATATTGCAAATAAAATCAAAAACATTAGTGCGAAGGTCATTCATGCACTAACGATTGTGCTTCTGAGCATGCAGATGGAGGAGACGGGGAAAAAATTTAAGACGTTGCGGCTGTGTGAACTTGGAGACGGAAGCTACACAAATTTAAAGGTTACTTCTATGCGAATCTGTCAAATTAGACGCATCCACAAATGCCGGGCAAATAGAAAAACAATGCAAAAACAATTATTTATTCCTCGGAAGTTTAAAATGTTAAAGTTGACACACACACACACAGACACCAGTCCCTGTTAACCGACTATATATGTTACTAAATGAAGAAAACAACTTTAAAAAGTATTTTTCGCCAATAATGAAAGAAAGGCACATGATCGCTTTTCTTAACTTGCGTAGCAGTCTAATTCGAACGCTCGGCCACGAGTATAACATGCCTAGTTTTTAACGCTACCCTGGTATAACCTTGAATATCAGTTGCGAACAATGTCTTTCAAATTTCCTATTATACGCAGAGGAACAACTACGAAAGCGCCACGGTGAAATTCGCAGTAAATGAGAAAAATAAACATTGCACAGGCCCCTGAAATTAAGAACTGTGCACGTACTCCCGTAGCGAGAACGAAGTTACGTACGAGTAATCCTTATACATAATGCGGTGGTGAATGCTAAAATCACGCCAACATACTGTGATATATAGTGAAAAACACTCATTCCACCGCGTTACACATTCGGTGGCTACATCAGTGATCAGAAGGCTCTCAGTAAAACGAAAGTAAACAAACCAACAAACCATCTCATGCGCTTCCTGTCATCACTCATGTAGTTCGTTAGTCACCCCGGCGAAAGTAGGCTCTCAAACGACACACACGCAAACACTACCGTAAATATACACTGCAATTATTAGACGCATACAAGACAAAATAAACTAAGCAGGTGGACACGTTCAGCAGCAGACGAAATGCCATCAGCTGTTCGTTCAGCTGCCTGGGTTCGACTGTTGCTAGACTTGAAGGAGGGTTTGGCTAAGTCTATCAGCACAAGGCTTAGGGAAACAACACCACCACTCTAAATGCACGTATTTTGCTGTAATGTTAATTTAGAAAAAAGAATAACTAGAAAAGGCGTTCTCTTAATGTACATAAAGAGGCAATTCTTAACCACAATTGCGAATACTCTCGTTATCAGGCGCTTTTCTAGGCGCATGCAGTTCACTCAAGTGAAGGGAGCATTTCCAAGGCCTCCCTTGGCGAAGGAAGTGTGGAAGGGCGTTCATGAAACGCAGCGGCCCCTTGAGTGGAGGAGCACGCTCCACCTTGACTTCGTCAAGTCGAGGGGAGCGCTTGAGTGAAGGAGGGTTTGTGAATACGGGCCTTAGTCTTGCATACGTCCCAGCTCGTGATTGCGTCCACGTTGTTATTAAACCATGCCTTGGCCGTTTCTTGCAAATAAAAGATGGCGTTGGCCAGCATCAAGGTTGGTCCCACCTATGAGTTTCGCTGACGAGCTCGTAGAGTTTAAGACACCCATCCATGTCCTCATCTTCCGTTCCCGAAAAGTTGCCGGGATCGCGGGGTGGAGCGGCCACGAGAAAAAGAGGGGAGGTTGGCGCCGTTGATGCATTGGGCGCGGCAGTTGACGAAGCGTTGCTGCCTGTGGACATGTCGGAAGCAGCGACTGGGCGTCTGCTGCATAACTCCGTTGTGCGTTGTAACCCAGCATCTTCCACCAAAATATTACGTGAAGGTACACGCAACACTAGGCGTTTCAAGATATATTTACACCAGCCAACGCGCGTGCCAAAATGTAGAACTAGAGCTGAAGATGATGATGATGATACTTCTTACCCTGGCGCATAACCACAAAGGGGCCCTACACCAAAATCGTATGCCACGTTCAATTTCCCAAGTTTTCGTTATCGTCCCAAAACACCACACGATTCTCAGCGCAAACCGCGCCTGCACGTTTCTAGAAGGTTCCGGACTGTAGTAGATCTTTCGATAAGATCACGCCCACTGTGCGAACGGTACAGATTGTTCTGGAACCTACGCCACCGCCAGCGATAACGCTAGAACATTCGACGGCAAGAGTATAAATGCCGACGCGCTTCACCGCCTGTCAGTTGTTGATCGAAGGCCGACGCTGCGTTCGCCGCTATCAGTCCGAGACTGCTATCTGTGCAAGACTGCTGCTGTAATTAGACTTTTCCTTTACCGGGCACAGGTTCGCCCAAATAAACACTTAAATCCCAACACGAAGTTTCCTGTCTTCGGCCACGTCACGACCCCGTGACAATATGTCGTCTTTCTCCGCGCCTATGTAACCGCTTTTGTGAGACTTTGTCTCATAACAATATATATATATATATATATATATATATATATATATATATACATAGAGAGAGAGAGAGAGAGAGAGAGAAAAGCCACCACGTTATCTTACAATACCAGATAATGAGATGGCTTGCAATATAATGAGGTGGCTTTTGTTTCTATGCATTTGAATGCTCGATGATATGATTTCATTTTTGTGGTGTAAAATTGACCCTTTCAATCTCCTGTGAGATGATCTGTGCATCTGCACAGATCATCTTATATATACTCGCATCACGCTGCACGAGCGTGATGCGAGTATATATAAGAGTTTTACGTTTCACATAAATGCGAGTTGCGAGTTGACGCTGTTTCTGTTCCTTTATTCTTTGCCGGTGACTTGCGTGTTAAATTTTTTTTCGCAGTATGGACCATCTCACCCAAACTAAAGTATTTTCAAAGAACTTCCAGTGCTAAATTTCTATGGCCACTGACATGAACACCACCTATTTTTAACCAACTTTATTATTCTTGGTGTTATCAGCAAATACATATAATAAAAAAGTAACTTGAAATACATACAAGCGGTGCTACCGATTTTATATTACCAAAGCTAACAAAAAAATAAAACTCCAAATAATGCATAACAATACCAACAGACAATATAAGGCTTGACTTGGCAATAGAGCATACAATAGAAATCTGCATTTTGTCACAAAATATACAAACTGAACTAATAAAAAAACAATAAAATAATAAGAGCACAAAACAAATCAACAAGCTGCGTGTTTGCATTTTCAAGTAGAGAATCGTGACAGAGCATTGTTTTCTCAAGTAACGCAAATCCTGAACTGCTATACGTGCTAATATGGCAAGCCAAGCTGATACTCTGAGCACATTTCACAAATAATGCTTCAAAAGTCATCTAAAACAGTCACCTACATATCATAGCTGGTGCTTTAGTGAAAAAATAACCAACATAAGTAAATAGTGTGATACCACTTCAAAATATAAGAGTACTTCGCGGTAGAAAACACGGCCGGGGAAAAGACAAGGTCAAGCGCTTGTCCTTGTCTTTTTCCCGTCCGTGTTTTCTACCGTGTAGTACTCTTAGACCATGCATCACCAACTGGCCCAATCGTCCAGTTTGATTCGCCACTTCAAGCTGTTTTTGCACGCATTCACTTTGATTACACTCCTCATTCACTGCTCTGAAAGTCATGCAAACGTGTCCTTTAAAATTTCGTATTCCGAGTACTGCTACAGCGGTTTGGCGGAAGACATGGTTCCTTTTTGCTTTGTGCATTTATGCCAGTGCCTCAGCCATGTGGTGAATGTAATCTTGAAAGCATGAGCATGGTCCTAGTTTTGAAGAAAACAAGCATAGCCCAAGAACAGATAATAAATTCCAACAGACAAATATCACTGTGTGCATTATCTTGGTTGTTGCAGTTCTTAATGCAACATATGGTTAGCATTGCATCAACACTTTTGCACTGTTCAAGAGCCTTCCTTCTTCTTTGCACATTTTAACCGGAAATTCAGTTACATAGAGCTAGTAAAAAATCGAAATTTTTACGTGTCACAAAGCTTCCCTCAGGATTACCACGAAATTGTTCTTGTGCTTTGTATAGATCATCTGAGGACTAGTTTTCCAGACCCTTCTTCTGTGCTAAAACAGCTGCTGACAGTCCACAACACAGTAGTGATGGAAATTTTGAGATTTCATGTTCTATATCATACGCATAATCAGTGACATGAGTTCAAAACACCAGAAACATCAAACACATTACTACCGCTTTTCCTGCTAACTGTTGAGAGAACTCGTCATTTGCCTTTTTTGAGCACTGTTTACATGATTAGAACCCCAAACACCTTATAAAAAATCAGAGAGCAGAGTTGTTGCTCGGAAAGGAGGAACAAAAACATTATGTAGACGCACTCAACGTGGAAGCTGTAGGGAGGGTGGAGCTGTCATAAAATCTCGCTAAAAACTCATCTGTAGAAGCGAAGTTTTTTGCATTTCAAGGGGCTAAAGCGATTCCTAGTGGCGCTGTTTCCATTGCTTCTGATGCTTATGTTTGATTGAGTCATCTGTTGACACGGGTGAGTTGTCTGGTGTCCATGATGGGGAAGAGTGCTTATAAAAGCGTGAAGTACTTTTCTCGGCACTTACTGCTGTTTTTCCAGGTGTTCAGGTCCTTTAACCCAGCACACAACACGATAAATTCTGCTCGTCCCTTCACAGATGTCGCCGGTGAACGCACAAAGGAGGCTCACTTTTCCAATTTACTCGGGAAGCATTATTTCTGGCCTGAGAAGCAACTAAGAGTCAAAGTACAAGTTCAAGATCTGATTTTATGGTGGATCAGTTGGCTTTATAAGTTTCTGCTTCATTGTCCTTCACTCTTCAAAAGACCAGTGATGTTGGTTATATGTCACGGTGTGAATTAAAGCTAGAAGAATGAAAATGCAGTCACGGTAGAGATACAGCTTAGATATCTACCCAAAGACAGGTAGCTAAGCTTTCTCAACAATTACCACATCTGAGACTTTGGATGTCAAGTGTTCCACAGTAGCAGACTACACTTGCCATATATAAAGTCTTAAGTGAAGACTTCATGTAGCCATGGGGCAACGTCTGCATGCTGTAGTGCCTTGGCTTTTGTTGTGTGGATACTACAACCCGAGTCTATGTTGGACAACGCAAAACTATGCAGTAACTGATGACGTTCCACAAGTCACCTGCAGATGTTTCTGAAGTTCTTTTTCCGTAAAGCAAGTAACTCGAAGTATTGATGTTTCGCCTGAAAGCGCATGCACCAATATTGCTTCAGTGGGCACAACTGAGCAATCAGTCTAGGATGATTTTGTTGGGATATAGAGAAGCAAATTCTGACAAAAAGTAGAGTATATTATCTTGCAGACAGGCCAGATGATCAGCGCACGTTTCATCAGCAAATACCATGTCAAAAACGTTGATCATTAGCAGATACACTTACCTGTGCACGTTTTTCTCTGGAACATCAGCTAACATGAGCGAAAGAAATCTGCATAAACATTACTTCTGAGAAGCGGTGCCTTTGTAAGTTCTCACTGCATTGACAAAGTGCATGTCCAATGCATCAGGTCTGTTTTTATTCTCATGTGAGCCAAACTCAAATGTTCTTATTACATCTAAATCAGCAGAACTAAAAACCCTGCAAGCAATGAGCCCTGCCAGCACATGTCGCAGTACATGAGGTATGGCCCCTTCTAACAAATTATGCATGATGTCGCGAGGAAGCTGCAGCGTCATATCAAAATAACCAATGCCTAAAATTGGTGACTGACATTTTACCCCATAACGTGCCGTACTTAGTGCCTGGTTCACTAGGGCACTTTCGACATAGGTTTTGTGCAAAATAACAGTGCGAATTTTCACATCTTTGTCATGCAAAACTGAACCAATAATTCTGTAAGGCGCAGTGCCAAAACGACAAGGATGTGCTCTGTTGAAAGAACAGGTGAATACATTCAGCCTATTGATGCAAATATTGTCACCGCTGATAGCAACAAGGACTCCAGTGATCTTTAGTTTTCCACGATCAAGGTTCACAGAGTAACACGTAATGTGCAGAGACTAGACATGTTCAAGAAGGGGCTTTAGCACTGCCTTAATGCCATAATTCGTCACAAGTCGATAGGGCGCAATAAGTACCAGATGAATAGCGCAGAGCTTCGATCTCTATTGTGCGTGAATGTTCAGCACACTGAAATGCACCACAATAATCTTGTGCACTCCACGCTTACCTCCCAGAGGGTTTACTATTTCTACTTCATCAGCGTAGAGTGCCAACAACAAAGTGTATGAGCACTTTTTGCAGAAGTGCAAAACGTTTTTCTTGGTACACCACACCATTGAAAAATGTGCGAAGAACTGGCTGTAGCCGCCCAGTTGACGACAAATCATTGTTCACATATGTCCAAAAGTTCTCTGATGCCGCTAGTGTCTGCAGGACACGATTGATTAAATGATATATGGAGTTTAACATGCTAAAACCACTATATGATTATGAGAGACGCCGTAGTGGAGGGCTCCGGAAATTTCGACCACCTGGGGTTCTTTAAGGAGCACCCAAATCTGAGCACACGGGCCTACAACACTTCCGCCTCCATCAGAAATGCAGCCGCCACAGCCGGCATTCGATCCCGCGACCTGCAGGTCAGCAGCCGAGTACCTTAGCCACTAGACCACCACGGCCGGGTCTGCAGGACACGAGGGTCGGGAACATACTGATATGTATCGTCAACTTGTATTTTGTGTTCTTCTGGCTTCACATTCTTCTGGCTTCACGTTCTTCTAGCTTCACAAAAGCTGCAGACACAGCTGTTCTCTCACTTTCTTAGAAAAGTCCATCGCTGCATCGACATCAGAACTGTGACCACCGCATGCATCCCGTAATGTTTCCCCGCTCTTATCCATTGCCAAGCCAGATGAACAAGGATCGCCGTCGATAAAACGCTGTGTTCAGTTGCAGGCTGGTACGCTGAATTCTGTGGATCTAGTGATGCAGTACCAGCGTTTTTATCGTCATCCGATTTTTCACACGTGTCTAGATCCGTAACATTTATGTGCGCTCGGTACATGTGCCGTCGATAGGACTCATGCTAACCCTAAGTTCTTGCGCAACCTTGCACACCGCACATGATAGAGAAGTGGTGATTATGGCGATGGTTCTTGATGTGCGAAATTAATTTACGGAACTTACTGGACGACAATGTACACCGCGGGCACGCATGAACCATATTTCTTCAGACTACACCAAACGTGCACGCATGAACAGCTGACCGTGATTGAAACTGAGACGCAAGCAACTCTAGTCTGGCACTCGCACTCCTTACAAGCTGAAAGGCTTCTTTGTACCGAGGGGCGCCGCTTCAGTCGGTAGCGAGGCAAGTGTCGAGAAAACGTTCTTTAAAAAACTTACCATTTGTTAGTGTCCTCTGCTCACACCATTAAGGGAAAAAAGATGATGCCGTTTTTTTTTTCAAGAGAATTTACAATAAACTAACAACTGTAAAACAAACAACTGTGCCATTTACCTCGAACACGGACACAGCGCGGTTTCTCCTTCATTCTGCTCATGTTTGAACGAAGGCCGCAACGTGCGATGTGGCGTTGTTGGCGTTGTTTTAGCTGGCTGGTAAAGCACGTGCTTGCGCAAGTGTATCTGCTTGCTCGGGCGGCAATTATGGAATTACCGAGCGGAGGTGGGCCGCCAACGTTTTCCGCGAGCACTGCCACAATCGACTGCCTGGTAACGTTGAACGACTGGAGAAAGGTAATATCGATGCGCGGTCGGGACAAAAACGAATTATTTCGGGCTTTGTCCAAAAACTGACTTCCGTAGTGCCTTGGAAGGCAGCCGGATGAAGGTATGACTTCAATATTTGTCTACTTTTTCTTTCTTTTTTGCGTATCTACAGTACACTTCAATATCTCTGATGCTTCAAGTTGCGATTTTAGGATTCTAGCATGTGTGAGTGCATGTTAGTTCATGTGCGTGTGTGTTTGCGTGCTATGATAAAAGAATGAATGTTAGACTACGGTTGACTATAACTTTGTGAACAGTGAGTAAAGTCAGTAAATCTGATATTGAAACATGTCTTATGCATAAATGTACCATTCATAATTCTTTTATTTGGCTGTAGCGCTGGTTTTGAAACTCTACTGCAGCAGCATGTGCATTGCACTCCTAGTTTTTTCTTATAAAATTGTTTTGTGTAAAATTATTGCCTTTTGTGTAAATGTCAGAATTTTGCTGCATATGTGGTATAAATACTGTTACAAATGACGCCGCGAATATAAATTGGCCAACCTAGCAAATGTGAACCTACCTCCTGTCACGCATTAGTTATTACCAAAGTTATTTCCGAACATTGATTTGCATTTGACCAGATGTATGCTATGAATATTGTAATACTAATATTTGAATACTATTGCAATAAAATGTAAAACAAGCGCCCCCATTCACGCCTCCCCCACGGTGAAGGATAATTCGACAAGATTTGTAGGGGGTTACTTGCTCGGTCACGAATCAGAATTCGATGTAGTGGTGCTCCTGTGAATATTGGGCATCTATGCTTAAAATGGAAAGATTTATTCAATACATACGCATTCACTCTTTTAATTCCCCCTCGTCAGGCAGTGAATAAAGCGGTGAAAGGGATGGAAGACGTGGCCACATATTTGGAATCTCCCAAGAATGAAGGAAAGGGGGGGTGCTTGTATGGCACTTTACGGTAGGTAATAAACATAAATATGGGCCTGTGACACGATACTACTCACAAGATCCCATGGGAGTATAACCTCTCTTGAGGTTTTTATGAAATGCTTGTAATTCATGTTTTGTAAGACTTCTCATTTTCTATTGGGAATAAGATTAAGCATATGAACGATGAAAAAGAAAATGAAGAGTGCCGTGCACATGCTGCTGCACTGATGTTGCTATTGTGGTAATCTACTTTAATGTAGTTATGTGTAATGCTGGCATTTTTACAGGTTTACAATGGTCGCTTTAGTGAGATGTTGAGGTTCCAGAAGACTTCGCATTTTCCGATAGAGACAAGATAAAACTTCTGAACGATAAAGAAGGCGCAAACTGCACATTACTGCAGCTAAATACCAAATTCTTTCAAGCTCGTTATTCAGGCTTGATATTTTGCCTTTTTTCTGTAGCTTTGCACGGCTTCATGTTTTTTTATTATTTCAACTGAAGCTTATCCCCAGAACCACCATGACACCTGGTGTTACTGACAGCCAGCCATCCTCTTTGACTGAAAGAGAAAATACTTTGCCTGCAGTGCCACTGGACTTACAGATTGAGGTAATGAACAACAAACAGGGGGAATTGTCCAGCCGTCTCAAATGAAGGATTGTCACCTAGATCGCCAATAATTAAGTAACAATTAGCTTGTACGTGTAAACTTATAACTTGCCTGAATGGCCAGAGTAATGTACATTATGCGTTTATGTCCAGATATCTAAGGGGCCTGTACGGACGCTGCAGCAAAAGCATAGGTGTTAAAATATCCGCAGCTGACGGTCACAATTGGCATGGGCTATGTAAGTGCAGATAATTTTTTTTAAAGCTGCGTCTTATATGCTATTGAAAATTTCAAAATTCCCTTTGGCACAATTTATAAAAAGCAGTTGTGGTTGAATGCTGAAAGTTACAAGCACAGCTCAATTTTGCATTCTGTGGTAGGCATTTTTCGAGAAGGTCGGGTAGCACTACACACGAATTGAATGGGTTCTTACTAGCATTTAGAAGAAGTGTTTCTCTTATTTTTCCCAAGTTCAGGCCAGGGCTCTTGCGATGTTTATGCCACTGCCTGTCATTTATTTTCCTGTCCCCGAATGCTGCCAGGTAACATTACTGTGCATGGTTGTTTCAGACTTTGAAACATTTTACAAAAGCGCTTATGTTGGCTTTTTAAGCATCACACAGTAAAATTTGGTTGATACCTTGTTGATAGGGTAGTGATTCATATAAATTCACCCGAAAAATACGAATTGACTGGAATTCATACAGCAGGTACTCCCCAAATACCTTGAGGAATTTGGGCACTATCGTTAAAGTAAAAAGTATACAACCACCTCCCAGTTCTGATCACGGGGCTTAAGCATGGAGAATAACAAAACAAGTGGAGCAAAAGCGTAATACCACGCAACGTGCAATAGAACGTAAATGGGCAGGAACAATACTAAGAAGGTGGACAAAAGGAAATATTTCTCTACGCTTCGTTTCGTGTGCTTGCATGTATCCTTTGAAGAGAGCTTGTTGTACGCATACATGGAAGCATCGTCCCTCACTTGACAGCGTGTCACTGTACTTGTGTCTTGCAAAAATAGGTCGCTAATAATTTCGTTTCATTTCTTAAAATGTTTCAAAATTCTTCAGACTGTTTTGGTGACAAAATCTCTCTTCTTTGTGATCAGTACATTAGCTTGGTTATCACAGAATAGGTGCGCAAGGGCAAATACTTCTGAATGTTTCGTTTCAAGTGCATCCATCTGAGCTTTCCAAAACAGCATGTTACAGCTTAATTCACCTATGCATGGAAGTCTTCCGCTAAGCAGAGAACTATATATGTGACGCTATGATGACTGGTAGTCGTGGCCCGGCTCATACGCCATGTTTTTTTATTGTCACTTCTTCATCCTCGGCTTCTACCTACCATCGCTACCTTCTTACGTCACATGATTCCCCCTCCTACTGGAAGAAGTCGCGTTGGACATTTAACAAAACAAAAGCGCAAAGTGTTAAAGCGAAAAATGTCAAAATGCACCGTAGTTCCATTTCAGAAGGGAGTTCCTTAACTCGCACAAAAATTCACAGCAGAGGGAAGCAGTCCGGCCATATCTAAGAGAACTCGAGTGGACGAGGCTGGCTGTTGCGTTCTGAATGGTATAACCACATCCTGGAGATCTGCACTGATGGTGACATGGGTTGAGTTCTTGCGAGGAACGGACAAGGTTAAGAGTCCCTGTAGCATTTGAAAATCCGGTGTTAAAGGCGTCGAATTGTGTCGTAGTCGGTACAGACGGTATGCTTCCAGTTTGCGAGTGCGATGGTCGCAGCTGATGAAATCAGAATTATGTCTTGGTCACTGCGTTGTACAGAGGGTGCCTTCTCGTCTCTTTCGTCGTTTTCTGTGGTTTCGGAGCTCTAATCGTAGGCGGTGTTGATCTCTTAGGCCAAACGCGTTTCTGGCGCCGATTCCTTATGCGAAGATGCCTCACGTCTTGAATTTGTTTTAGGAGCTTACTTTGCGTCGTCGTCCTTGTCGGTGTATCCGTTGGAGTGTCTGCGAGTCTTGCACTTGCTTTTTGCTGGTGTTGCTGATGTTGCTGAAGAACGTAGTGCGGTGGGATCCTTTTCTGAACATCGCGCTGGTTTTCTTGACAACTTGATTGTGGTTGTCAGTCGGCAGCTGGTAGTCTGTCTGAGGACTGTTTGTCATGCAGTTCGGGCAATGAAGATACTGCTTTAGAGTTGATAGAATGTTCTTCAGAAGCTTCTTCTATCCTGTTCACAAAAAAAGGCTCTTGCGCATTGCAGTGTGCGACGTTCGATGCGTCTGAGCTTTCGGTGTTACTTCGACTGTCGAGTTTGTATGCACCGGACGACGATGCATGAGTCCGTGCGGAAGAAGCATAACTCGACAGGGTATTTTGCCGGTGCTTCAGCTCGTCTATCGTGAACACGGCGTCCTTATAAGG
The DNA here is from genome assembly GCA_013436015.1 of Rhipicephalus annulatus. Classification (NCBI taxonomy): domain Eukaryota; kingdom Metazoa; phylum Arthropoda; class Arachnida; order Ixodida; family Ixodidae; genus Rhipicephalus; species Rhipicephalus annulatus. Next base: position 834 of record WOVY01002857.1, on the reverse strand, counting down.
CAAACGGGGAGCGTCAGAAGTGCTTGAAGAGCCACGTGATTGAAACCCGGGTAGTGGACCACGTACGCAAGATGAAGAAAGAAGTGCATAAGTTGGCTAAGCAACATCTCGTGTCATGTGCTGGAGCGTAGGCTTTGAAAACGCTGGCTTTCACGAAGAGAAACCTGGTGAAAACCTATGTTCCTTAAGAAATGACCGTGGACTGTGACGGCTGTGTGTTGTTGTGTGCAGATGGTCGGTAATGAGGAAGTCCTTGTCGTAGTCGTTAAAACGGGCAACAATCTCTTCTCTGACCTTTTGCCATGATTCGTCATTTTTGAATATGTGTGTCAGGTAAAACTTAACTGCCTAAACGGACACGTAGTCAGTGAAGTTGGTGATCATCTCCTGTTCCGACCATGATGCAGCGGTAGCGTGGAGCTCGAACAGGTAGAACCAGTCCTGCACGGGTTCATGGTTTGCTGCCTCGGTGTATTTGGGGATGTCAAGGAAGGCCGGTGAATCTGTCATGGTGCTGGTCGTTGTGTCCTGGTTATAGAGATGATTCGGTAGTTGATGTATGGTCAGCGCTTCTTGTGGGGAACTGCGTCGATGATGAGCGCCTGATGAAAGGGTAGGAAAGGGTCGACTAGTTTGACGCTATGATGACTGGTAGACGTGGCCGGGCTCATACGCCAAGTTTTTTCTATGAACCATTGCTACTTTCTTACGTCACCTTTGAAAAGGGCTTGTACGCCAGCAAGGAAGCATCGTCTCCACTTGACAGCTTGTCACTGCACCTCTGTTTTTGCAAAGATAAGTCGCTAGAACTTTCGTTTCAGTTCATAGATTGTT
>WOVY01002856.1:0-124904 GCA_013436015.1 Rhipicephalus annulatus | reverse complement strand
CTCTCTCTCGCGACGTGGGAGATGCCCTCTACACTTGGCGTCTAGCCGAGCGTCCTTAGTATCCCTGTTTGAGTAATAAGTTTCACCACCACCACCATAAACACCTTAGGTCGCTTTGAAAAGGTTTCAGTCTCTACAGATAAAGCTAGGTCGGGATCCAGAGTTTCACAAGGAATATGACACTGCGATAAGGAGCTAATACAGTGGCTTTGCTGAGAAGGTTGCAACGAGTAGTAAGAGCGGGATAGGCACTATTACATGCCACACAGATCGGTACTAAGGCGTGACAGAAATTGAAACAAAGGTGCGGGTGGTATTCAACACCTCGTCTCACGCTCCACGCTCTCCTTCTTTCAAGAACATCTTGTGGACAGGGCCAATTTGAATCCCAACATTCTTGGCCAGCTGGTGATGTTTCCAACTTGATGATTGGAATTTTCGCAATATTGAAAAAAGCATTACCTCAGATATCCTGGCCGAACAAGTATGAGACACATTTCGTTTATTTATTTTATTTATTTATTTATTTATTTATTTATTTACTTATTTACATTATCTCAAGGCCCAATGAAGGGTTTTACATTAGTGGGTGGGCTTTTAGATTGGAATAACGGGGTAGATAATCGATCGCTGTTTTGAAGTTGGTGTTACTGGCGTGGTGCACAACGTGAGGACGAAGGTCATTCCAATCTTGTGTGGTCTTCACAAAAAAGGATAAAAGGTGCGTAGTGGCGTGAGCACTTGTAGGGTAAACAGCTTTCCCGTAATTTATGCGGTCTGAACGGCGATTGGCTGGCTTGATGATGGGAGTACGAGGTGATCCACAATAAACTTGAAAAAGAGACAAAGACGAGCAAAACAGCGGCGTGAGAAAGGGTGGTGAGGTTAGCACGAGTTTTATGTTCGGTTATGCTTGACTGATATGAATAATCTGAGAGGATTGAATTTACCACCTGTCTTTGCACTGTTTCAAGTCTTTTAGTATTGTTACTTTGATGAACGTCGCATACAGCGAATGCATATTCAAGTTTTGGTCTGATTAGTGTGTGATAAGTGAGTAGTTTGACAAAGATAGGAGCTAGATGAATGTTTTGGCAAAGGCAGCCAAGAGCACGGTTTGCTTCCTTAGTAGTGTGTGTTAATGTGAAGAGACCTATTCAAATCAGAACAAATGAACACCTAATACTTTTATAGAGTTACACATAAAGTTTGAGCGTTGTTGATCACGTCCTTTGCACGGGGCTTGGCAGACAGAAGAGAACTGGGAGTGGGTTCCTAATTCACAGAAACATAGCTGGCAACATAGAGGAATACTATAGCAAAAATGAAAGGGTGATAGGTATTGTAATTAACTTAATAAAAGATACAAGATGAAGGTAGTACAGACTTACGCGCCTACATCCAGCCATGATGACACTTCAGTTGAAAGCTTCTATGAAACGTGGAATCGGCAATGAGTATGGTAAAAACACAGTATACTATAGTGATGGGCGACTTTAATGCAAAGGTAGCGAAGAAGCAGGCTGGAGACCAGGCAGTAGGAGATTAAGGCATCGGCACTAGAAACGCCAGAGGAAAGCTACAAGTAGAATTCGCAGAACGCAATAATTTGCGGAGTTTAATACTTTCTACCGAAAACGAGAAAACCGCAAGTGGACATGGAGGAGCCCTCATGGCGAAAATAAGAACGAAATAGACTTTATAATGACTGCACACCCAGGAATCGTGCAGGATGTGGAAGTGGTTGGCAAGGTACGATGCAGTGACCATAGAATGGTACGGTCTCGAATTCGCCTAGACTTGAAGAAGGAACGACAGAAACTGATACGCAAGAAGCCAATCAATAATCTATCACTGAGAGGGAAAGTACAGGAATTCAGAGTGTCGCTGCAGAACAGGTACTGGGCTCTTAGTGAGGAAACCAACCTTAGCGTAGATACAATGAATGATAATCTAACGAGTATCATTACGGAGTGTGCAGTGGAAGTTGGAGGCAGGGTAGTTAGACAAGACACTGCCAAGCTTTCCCAGGAAATGAAGAACCTAATTAAGAAGCGTCAAAACATGAAAGTGTCAAGTACAACAGACAAAATAGAACTAGCAGAGCTTTCAAAGTTGATTAATAGGCGTAAAGTATGCGATGTAAGAAGGTGTAACATGGAGAGAATTTAACACGCTCTGAAAAACGGAGGAAGCGTCAAAGCACTGAAGAGGAAACTTGGGATAGGCAAAAGTCGGATGTATGCACTAAGAGACAAAGAAGGCAAAATAACTACCAATATGGATAGGATAGTTAAAATAGCGGAGGAGTTTTACAGAGATCTGTGCAGTAGCCGAGACAACCACGACCTTAATACTATAAAAACGAGCAGTAACCCAGATGACACCCCACCAGTAATGATAGAAGAAGTCAGAAAAGCTTTGGAGAGCACGCAAAGAGGCAAAGCTGCTGGTGAGGATCAAGTAACATCAGATGTGCTGAAAGATGGAGGACAGATTGTGTTAGAAAAACTAGCCACCCTGTTTACGAGGTGTCTCCTGACGGGAAGGGTACCACAGTCTTGGAAGAACGCTAACATCATCTTAATACATAAGAAAGGAGATGGCAAGGACTTGAAGAATTACAGGCCGATCAGCTTGCTCTCTGTAGTATACAAGCTATTTACAAAGGTAATTGCTAACAGAGTAAAGAAAACATTAGAATTCAATCAACCAAAGGAACAAGCAGGATTTCGAACAGGCTACTCAACAATTGACCACATTCATACTATCAATCAGATAATAGATAAATGTTCAGAGTATAACCAACCATTATACAAAGCCTTCAGAGATTACGAGAAGGCGTTTGATTCAGTAGAAATATCAGCCGTCATGCAGACACTGCGGAATCAGGGCGTAGATGAAGTATATATAAACATTCTGGAAGAAATCAACAGGGGATCAACTGCTACCATAGTGCTTCATAAAGAAAGCAACAGAACACCAATCAAGAAGGGTGTAAGGCAGGGGGACACAATCTCCCCAATGCTATTTACCGCGTGCTTACAGGAGGTTTTCAGAAGCCTAGAATGGGAACAGTTAGGGATAAGAGTTAATGGAGAATACCTTAGTAACCTGCGCTTCGCCGATGACATTGCATTGCTGAGTAACTCAGGGGACGAATTGCAACTCATGATTACGGAGTTAGACAAGGAGAGCAGAAAGGTGGGTCTTAAAATTAATCTGCAGAAAACGAAAGTAACGTACAACAACCTCGGAAAGGAACAGCGCTTCGAGCTAGGTAATTGTGCACTTGAAGTTGTAAAAGACTATGTCTACTTAGGGCAGGTAATAACCGCAGAGCCTAACCACGAGATTGAAGTAACTAGAAGAATAAGAATGGGGTGGAGTACATTCGGCAAGCACTCTCAAATTATGACAGGTAGATTGCCACTATTCCTCAAGAGGAAGGTATATAACAGCTGTATTTTGCCGGTACTTAGCTACGGAGCAAAAACCTGGAGACTTACAAAGAGGGTTCAGCTTAAATTGAGGACGACGCAGCGAGCAATGGAAAGAAAAATGGTAGGTGTAACCTTAAGAGACAAGAAGAGAGCAGAGTGGATTAGGGGACAAACGGGGTCAAGGATATGATAGTTGAAATAAAGAAGAGGGAATGGACATGGGCCGGGCATGTAGCGCGTAGACAGTATAACCGCTGGTCATTAAGGGTAACTAACTGGATTCCCAGAGAAGGGAAGCGGGTTAGGGGGAGACAGAAGGTTGGGTGGGCAGACAAGATTAAGAAGTTTGCGGGTATAAATTGGCAGTAGCAAGCACAGGACCGGGTTGACTGGCGGAACATGGGAGAGGCCTTTGTCCTGCAGTGGACGTAGTCAGGCTGATGATGATGGTGATTATGAAGTATGCGGGAGATGGGTAGTACTGTCGGCATTGAAAAGAGACTCTGAACGTCTTGTTTGCGTTGAGGAACATTAACCATGTTTTGCCCGAGATTTCAATTTTATGAAGGTCAGATTGAAATTCTTGAACATTTGATGGGTTGCTAACTGAGCGATAATTGACACCGTCATCGGCGGAAAATCTGATGTTAGTGGAAATATTATTCGGCACTTCGTTAACATTTATGAGAAAATGCAAAGGTCCCAGAACCGTGCCTTGACGAACGCCTTAAATAATGGCACGTAAAGATGAAGAAAGACTATTAGCGGAAACTAACTGATAGCGGTTAGTTAAATAGTCGCGAATCCAACGGAAAACTAATGATTCAAGTTTTAGACAGGAAAGCTTTAGGAACAAGCGTTTATGAGGTACTTTGTCAAAAGCTTTCTGAAAGTCCTAAAAATGATGCGTCTACGGGCATATCGACATCAATGCTAGAGCTAACGTCGTTTGTGAACAGAGCTAGTTGAGTGTCACATGAAACACCCTTCTGAAAGTCATGTCGGTTTTTATAAAAAATTTGAAGAGGTTCGAGAAAGTTGACTATGTGGCAATAGATTACGTGTTCCAGTATATGAGAACATAAACTTGTCAGCGAAATGGGACGATAGTTATTAGGTGAGTGTGAGTTACCTTTTTTTGAGGTTGCAATGACCTTGCCTACCTTACAGTCTTGAGCCACCACTTCAGATGAGAATGGTTGCTGAACATTGTGAGATAAAATTACATTTGTTATATGTTCAGTGTTCTTCAATATTTTTTGTAATGCCATCTATACGCGTTCGTTAAGTGAGCGCTAATGAGTCGATTACTTTGGAAATACCTTTGACATAAAATTTAATTTTGGGCATGGTCGGGTGGCATACAGAAAGTGCATGGTGAAGGTCACCATTTATTGGTATGGTGAATACAGAGCACAATGTTTCATTTATTACTTGCGCAGTATAGTGTTCAGGAATTGAAACATTTTGTTCGTCTTGTATTGTAATGTTTGATGAAGGGGCAATAGATGATGGGTTAATTGATTTCTAAAACTGCTGAAAAATTTTTCGAAGCATATCAGGTAAAGTAGAAGAATAGAAAGAACGCTTGGCTTTAGCTGCGAGATAATCAAAAAGCTTTTCGGTCGCCTTGCATTTTCCCATGCGTACTGGGTGCCCGTTACTTTTGGTTTGAGGACGTATCTCCTAACCTTGAAAAACTACGTATGACAAAGGTTCCGTTCGGTGCCTGCATCGGCCCTTTCCGTCTTGCGGCAACTCTGCGACACTACTTCCGACTAGTGGAAGGCCAACAACCTACGATTGCCAAACAACTGAAAGACCATTCGTTCGTTGGTGATTTGATCATCGGAGTACACAGTGTAAGAGAAGCATTAACAATTCTTAGTCACTGCTTCGGCATTTTTAAAGAGTCGGGGTCATTTAGCAAAGTGTACCTCAAATAAAGAACAGTTACGAAACTTACAACCTCGAAGACTTGAGCGTACAGTTCGATGCAGGAAACGAAAAGAATGTTCTTAGAATTGTTCAGAATACTCACAAAGACCTTTTTAAGCCATTGCTAAATAAGATTATGGAATTATTAGGTGATCCTAAGGTTACGAAGTGACAGAATTTAAGCTTTGCTTCATTCATGTAAGATCCTTTCGGATACCTGGCGCCGTTCGTTCTGATGGTGAAGTTGTTATTACAATCGTTGTGGCTACAGAAATGCTCCTGGGATACGCCCCTATCCAAGTGTATTCTAAAGTGATTGACAGCATGCGCGGAAGGCCTCCAAATAGTCAGTCAGTTGGAAGTTCAGGGACATTTTGGCTAATTTATTCCGGACAACAATTTTGTATTGGCATACATGCCTTTAGCGATGCAAGCCCAACTGCGTAAAGCACCGTGCCCTATCTTCAGATGCGACCCTTCAATGGAGCCTTAAAAGTTTCATTTCTGATAGCCGAATCGAGAGTACTACAGTGACAAAAGATGACAGTCCCACAACCAAAGCTCATGGAAGCACTTGTTGCAGCTCGAGTTATTGCAGCAGTGAGACGTTCCCTAAGCTTATCAGACTTTGTGATCGTGAATCATCGGCTACGAAGTTTGAAAAATCACTAGAAAGAGTTTGTATTAAACCGAGTGGTCAGTCACTCTCTTTAACAGAAGTGGATCTGTAAAGATATTGCCCAGGGGATCAAAATCGTGTCGATTTGTTTTCTAGAGGAGCCACCGCTGAGCAACTCCTAGAAGGCTCACTTTGGTGGAAAGGACTAAACGTTCTCCACACTGAGACGACATCGAACGAGCCCTGCTGTAGCGAGGATATCATCGACATAGAAAATAAAACTGTGTGCCTGAAAACAACTGTACGAAGAAAACATACGATTGCAAACATCAATATCTACAGCGCTTACATCCGACTGATGCGTACGACTGCAGTGATACAGTGATTTCTAGAACTTTCTAACACCCACACACCAGAAAGAAGGGACCTGTAGCTCTAAGTGAATTAGAAGACGCATAAATTTGCTGGATACATCGAACACAAAATAAAGTACTTGGACCGGGTGTTCGGTGTACAAACATTGGACTTCAGCGCTTCAGTTCCTATCAGGACGAATTAGGGCTCCTCCGCTTAGGAGGTCTACTTCAGTTCAGTAGCCTCTGCGAAAGCTTCAAGCACACTATTCTGCTTCCTGCTTCAGACACATTCACAGAGTTGCTGGTGAAACAAGAATATCGAAAAGAAGACTCGGAATAACTACGTGGTGCAGATTTGCATGTTCCTTCTCCAACTCCAAAGGGATAAGGCAGATACTACGAAAAAGACTCACGCACTTACCTTCTTTGTGCAGTTGTGAGAGCTGTTCATCTGGAGCTTGTCACCAATCTTAGTTACGACAGAATCCTCTTAGCCTTCAAAAGGTTTATGTCCCGGCGAGACATCTTCAAGATAATGTCCTCCGACAATGCCAAGACCTGTAAAAAAGCCTCAGGGGAGATTAGGCGACTTCATTAGTTGATGAAGTCATAAAAAGTACAACCGTACTTCGCCAGTCGCAGGATCGTTTGGACATTTACCACTGAACAGGCTCCCTAGTGTGGAGGATTTTAGGAACGAATAATTAGATCTGGAAGTCTGCATTGAATAAAACACTGAGAAATAAGTTATTTATTTATGAAGAACTTCCGAGCGTACTCGTTCAAGTTTAAGCAATGATAAATTGGCGACTGATCACTTTTGTGTATACAGAATCATCTGAACCAACACTACTTACGCCAAGGCATATACTCGTAGGACAATGACTGACTGTGCTTCCTGCAAATTCTGTGAGCACACCATCGGAAGAAACTTCGTCGTCAAGTGATATTCTTCAACTAAAATAGGGACAGAGATAGCAAGTGTTAAACAATCTTCGGAACATGTGGAGACAAGAGTACCTCCAAGTGCTTCGGACAGTTCTTGTAAATAAAAGTACCAGTATAGAATAAGTTAAATAGAGACATTATACTCACAAAATAATTAAGCACGCCAAGACAATTGTGGAAGATTTGACGAGTTACAGAAATATTTCAGAGCAAGAACGGCGATGTTCGGTCATGAAACGTTTGCACTTCTGGTGACACAACGGTAAATAGGCCGATATAACTACTGCATTCTTTCAAATACGTCGGGCAAACTGGAATCATCCTATAATATTAATTGTCTTAAAATATTTCTCATAATTGTTACAAAATATTCGTCTGAAAGAAGAAAGTATAGGCAAGTAGTTCGGTTGGAAGCTCTAAGCTCTCAAATTTCATTTCAGAAGAGTGGTGAAGACGAAAAAAAGGACCTGAGTGCTCGCTCGCATTTCATTTTGTTTTTAGTTCTGTTACCCAGCGCGTAATAACGAAGTCATTCTCTATTATGGCTTCACTTTTTGGTTTTCAACGACAGTAAAGAGCAGAAATTACTCGAAAGACGAGTGTGTATCGCTTTCTAGAAATTGTAGATCTGCCTGCCTTAAATGTACCGAGGATTTGCTGATGCATTTCTCTCCGGCAGCGATGATAAACAAGAGGCCTTTCATCTTCATGATGTCATTGTCGCCACCACGTTTGAGCGACATAGTGTTATGTAACTTATGCTGGCCTGGAGATAGCCTTGAGGTGACTTATGGTTTGTCTTTGTTAGAAGGCGTACCTATTCGCACACAAGACTCACTGTTTATGAAACGTGAGTCTTGTCTGCTGCATGTATTTTTTACCGCCGGTTAGGGCAAAACTGTACACAACCTTCTGAGTGAACTGTACGAAGAACATGTTGCAGGGCTAGTGCAAAAGGGAGATTATATTTGATGAAATCTTTTGCCTTGCAAAGAAACGCCCTTGGTTCACTGCCCTACCGCTTGTCGGACTTTTCAGCATCCTAAGCATGCGAAGAGCAATGTGGAATGCACTACCCACGCAGATAAGCTGTTTTTGTCGTAAAGCTGATAAAAAATCGAAGTTACGACACATTTATTTGATCGTGCGTTGCAATCTGGGAAAATAGTCAGACCCACGAAAGACCCCAGTCTAAAGCTTCTGCTTTCTTACATCATTGACGACCACATGTATGGGAAAATAGCTACCCGTGCAACAGCAAAGAATTTTCTCAGGCTAGGAAAAACAGAGATCAAACCAACGCAGTTCTAAACAGCAGCTGTAAGGCTGGTCTCTGCTGCATAACTTAAAAACTATAAAAAACATTGTGTGTCAATACAAGGAACTATGTCAATAGCCTGTTTTCTTCGTGAACACTTCTAGAGAGGCCCATCCTTTTCATGTAAATATAGAAAAAAAGAGGCACGGTAAAATATTGTAGGAAATTCTTTAGAGAGCCGAGAGGAGAGTCTACCCATGCAAGACTAGTATGGGATCAAGAACGCTGATGCTGTTGGGAAATACCTAAGCTTCACTATTGTACGGCCTTCTCTTTCTATGTCAAAATATCAGTTTTCAGTATTCCGCAATGCACAACGCAATAGGTTTTATTCAATCACTCATGAACCTGTTCGGCGGTACAAAATTTTAGATTCAGGGAGAAATTTTTTTGGACTTCTTAAAACTTTTGCTGCGCTGAAAGATAATTGGGTATAGGGGCAGTTGAAAAAGATGAAGTAGTAATAAGAGCTTACCGCCAATTGGCTCTACAAAAAAGAATAATTGAAACAAGGAACGGCGTTCAGTCTGGTTCCTTTGCCAATCGATAGTTTTCTTTCCACAATAGTAATTGAAGCCCCCATGCGGACACATCTATCATCACGTGACTCTAGGGCCTTCGACTCGAACGCGTCGGGCTGTGGGCGGCGAGGACTGCAACGTGCCGTTCGTAATCGGCGTGGAACCCAGATCTTGTCGACTTCAAAAATATAAACTTACTGAAGACCAAGTGCTCAGCTCTGTGAGCCCAGAACACGAGGTTTTTTTGAGGAAGCATGGTCGCTGCTGATGGATCCTACTGCAGGCCAGCGTAAGCTCACAGCTTTTTATGGCCGTTTGTCGGCTAACAACAATGACCTCTGAAAGATGAATAATGTGCTTGAAGAGCACCTAGCTGACGAGAAGCTTGAAGCGGAGTATAATGACTAAGCTATCAGCGTAATCACGAACATTTGCTGCGAAATAGCCGGTTTAAGAAGTGGCGACAGTACACCAGTGACTGCTCCTCAGAACGCAAATTCATCACCCCTTGATGCTCCGACCAGAATTGACCCAAGATTGCCGCCAACACCCCAACATTTAGTGGTCAAATTGATGAATGGTAAGCTTTGTGGGAGCAGGTCGAGCAGACAGTTAATCTCAATCATGCTCTGTCATTGACAAAACTGCTCCAATGACGGCTTTTTAATTTGTTTTATTTTGAAACAATTCATAATGACCTGTTAGTACAAGTAAGCTTTTAGTTCATCTGAAATATTTAGGCAACCCCCTTCTCTTTTTTTCGATATCCTACTGCTACGCAACTCATGACCAATCCCGCGTGGTGCGTTGATCTATTCCACTAGGGTTCAGTCAACCAACCAATTCACATTGCGTGTGAAGCGGCAGCAGCGATATCTGGACTCCACGCTTTTGAAGCTTGTTATGCAGACGCTGTTGAGTTGCTTAATGAATGGTTCGGCGATCGCGAAAAATAGTTTCATATTATGTGTCAGCGCGTCTCAATCTTCCACATGTTAAATCAGCAAGCGACATCCAAGGCCTCGGGCAACTGCACGATACCTTCCAGCTTAGCTTTGCGATCTCACTGCACTAAACGTTGGTACGCTCAGCTTCTTGATTTCATTCATGTGTGTGGTTTAACGTCCCTAAACCACCGTATGATTATGAGCAGAGACCGGTTGTAGGCAAATGCCTATTTTGTTGTTTGCATTTTTATCGCGCCAATTTCATATACGAGCATAAAATAGAGCTTAAGAAAGGCTGTTATATTGTTTCCAGAGCGCCTATAAAAGCCGATTTCTGATTTTGATGCCTAAATTTGTATAGGTGCCAATAAATGCCTCTTTTCGAAATTGGTGCCTAATTGAACAATATTTATTGACATATTTTTTTTCAAATTAGTTCTTTTGGAGACTGGTATTCGTCTTGCAGAGCAAAATTGACCTTTTAAAACCGCATGAGGTGCATTCTATACTTTATCTCAGTTCAGTTCAGAATTGTTATAGCTAGAAAGCCCTTCAGCCAATATAAAGGCCAATTAACCTCTACCTATGTATTCATCCGCGTTGCGTCGTCTGCTCGGCATCTCACCGGTGTGTACTAGGACGCGTAATAAACAGAAAGTTCTTCTGTGCAGTCAAAGGGCGATGGAGGACGAATGGGAAGTCGTGAAGTACCATCAGAAGAAAGTAGAGTGTAGGTAAAAAAAAAGCCTATGTAGACCTGGTTCCTGCTTTGTTCGTCATTTATTTTGTAATAGGTGCTTCACCAGGTCACATAGGAAGCCCCCGCCACGGTGGTCTAGTGGCTAAGGTACTCGGCTGCTGACTCGCACGTCGCAGGATCAAATCCTGGCTGCGGTGGCTGCATTTCCGATGGAGGCGGAAATGTTGTAGGAACGTGTGCTCAGATTTGGGTGCACGTTAAAGAACCCCAGGTGGTCGAATTTTCCGGAGGCCTCCACTACGGCGTCTCTCATAATCATATGGCGGTTGGGGACGTTAAACCCCACATATCAATCAATCAGGTCCCATAAAAAATTTTGCCCCGCCGTGGTGGTCTAGTGGCTAAGGTACTCGGCTGCTGACCCGCCGGTCACGGTATCGAATCCCGGCTGCGGCGGCTGCATTTCAGATGGAGGCGAAATTTAGGCCCGTGTGCTCAAATCTGGGTGCGCGCTAAAGAACCCCAGGTGGTCCAAATTATCGGAGCCCTCCACTACAGCGTCTCTCATATCAATCAACATAAAAAATTTTAGACACTGGGAGTTTTTGCGTGTCCAGGGAATATCTTTGTATCACAAGAATTTATTCAAGAATACCACAAGAGCTTCAAACAACAAGAATTGGTTCATTACGAGTCACGAAAGAACAATGAGAGGAGGGAAGCTTCAAACATTTGCCACCCGCCCTGTGCATTCTACGCAAGCCCGCTTCGTTCCCTCCCGTTTTTGTATCGAAGCAACTCGGAGCCGGAAGATCGCACGACGCGAACGCATCAGCACGTCATGCGCACGCATGGTTACATTCGAATGGCATGTTCAAGCCACGTTGTGCACGCAAGTGGTGTTGAGTCGTTTCGGCGTTCTTTCTGTTGTAGGGCCTGTTTCTGTATAATGGATCCCTCTATACACGCACGTTTGAAGAGGCTCGCATGAATAATGTATCCTTACCACGATACGCAGCATCGCACCGTAGAAAGTGTTCTAAGGGATGATGCAGCGAAAACACCGGCACGATGCAAGAAAGACGAGATCCGCAACGCAAACGAAATAAGGGTAGCAAGGTTTTCGTTTTGACCGTTATGAAGTAAAATAAATAGATAAATAATGTGCAGAGATTCTTATTGTATGCTTTACTATGTCTATCAACCTTCATACTTTTATTCACGTAACAGATAGCAAAAATAACACCTGTCACTTACAATAATTCTCGCGGTGTTACGTACTACTTCAACGCACGCCGCACTATACTTAATAGTACGTCACGTCCACCATGTTGGGGCGTGCGCCCGTGAGATGAAGGGTAAGAGGCGTGCAAACCTTAGTTCAGACTGACATTTCGCCGTTTTCTGGGTGCGCAGCACTGTAAATTTTCGCAGATGAGATCGTGAGTTCCCGGTACGTACATTTCTTTTGCACGCTCGAAATGATGAAACATAGTGCCCTGCCGCGGTTGTCTAGGGGCTAAAGTACTCGGCTGCTGACCCGCAGGTTGCGGGATCGAATTCAGGCTGCGGCGGCTGCATTTCCGATGAAGGCGGAAATGTTGTATGCCCGTGTGCTTAGATTTGGGTGCACGTTAAAGAACCCCAGGTGGTCGAAATTTTTTAAGCCCTTCACTATGGCGTCTCTCATAATCATATGGTGGTTTTGGGACGTTAAACCCCACATATCAATCATATCAATCATCAATGATCAAACATAGTGGGGGTTGCGCCTTAAGGCGTTCGCAGACAGAGAATAAATTGATCCTGTGCAAATAAACTTCGGAAATACGAGGCATATTAACCATTTTGGTCTATTAGCGTTCCGGCTATTAGCTCCTGTGATGAGATTCTCAGCTGTGCTGAAAAGACACTGATAAAGGTTATTATTCAACGGTGGACACTAAACTGCTACAAATTAAATTCAAAGAACGCGTTCTGCAAATCCCAAGGCAGAAAATCGCATGGCTATGTTAGGTCACTGGCATCATTGTACCATTATGAACCAAAACATTTCTTTTCGCTTAGCCGTCGTAGAGGCAGTCCATGCACGTAAGTTTATTCGAAAATGGTAATTTTTGTTAAAATATGTTGTGCCTATAATTACGATTTTTGGGAGCCCAAAATTGTTTTCTGGCAGCTTATTTTCGGCACCTAAAACCGGATATTTAGGGCCTATAAATCGAGCTTCGAAGTATGAGAGACGTTGTATTGGAGGGCTCCGGAAATTACGACCACCTAGTGTTCTTCAACGTGCACCCGAATTGCACATGGGAAGCACTCGGCTTCTCAGCAATGGTGATCGACAATTCACAGCAAGCATTTTCATGCCATATTGTTTTGGCCTATACACGTGGAAAGTGCAGTCAAGAATTAGGTGAAAACGGCATCGCCATGCGAAGTTAAAGGAGCGGCTCACCTTTGGATGTATTGAGCTAGAAAATCGCGAGCAGTTCGAGTCCTTTGCCATTCGCCCGGTGAATGACCGCGCACAGGCAACTAGGGGCAGCAGCGCACCATACTTGTATTACACAACACATCGCGCAACTGGAACGAGTGCTTTAGGGGTGAAGCTCCTTAGGGCGTAGGCTTGTCCGCCGTTGTTGTACGTCGTAGCCATAGAGTTTTTCAAATATGGTCACAGAGTCGTGACGTGGACAAATGAAGCAGACTGCGGGTCAAATAACAAACTGTTTATTTGGGCGAACCTGTGCCCGCTAAACGTAAAGTTTGTACTGGTAGTGGCGAACAGAACGTCGGCCGTCAATCAACTGACAAGCGGCAAAGCACGTCGGCATGTATGCACTTGCCATCGAATGTTCTAGCATTATCCCTAGCGGTGACAATACCAGAATAATATTAAATGTTCACAAAGTAGGCGTAAGTTTAACACTACGATCTAATACAGCCTCGAAGCTATTCGAACATAGTAAGCGTGGTTCGCGCTGAACATAGTGTAACGCGGTGATAACAAATCTTGAGGAAAGGAACGTGACAATTTATATAAGAGGGAATTCTGGCGCTAGTGTCTCGAAGAGCTGCCGCACACGCCACTTCAGCGAGCGTGGCAATGATGAGTAGTACACGGATTAGTCTAATCTTGGTACTTTTGGCCTTTTGTGTGTTCGTGTGACTTCGAGCTGCTTTCTCACAAAACAGAAGTCAGCTAATATTCAGGTGTTTCACTTCACGTCATTATTTTTATTAAGGATTATCTTCTCAAATCGGGTCACGAAATTATAAAGCGTTCATTCTTTTCTGCGAAATAACACCGAAACACAGCAATGAATGAACCCACAAGTGCCATTCTTCACCCGCAAGTACGAAGACTAGACAAATTAGTGTACTACTCACCATTCCCACGGTCGCTGAACGATCGCAGAGCCAGAGTTTCCTCCAATTACTTTTAGGAAGCTCTATGGTCGTAGCCACCGCTATGGCAATGGCGATAGCGCTGTGGCACTTGCGGTGCTATTACTCGGCCTGCTCACTAAATAAGGGGGGGGGGGCGATGGCGCCGTATCCAATACTTTGGTTATGGCGCTCTGACACTCGCACCGCTAGTACCCGGCTTGCTCAATAAATGATGCTGCGGTGCTTGCTCCCCAGCGATGTTTCATGTAGTATGACTATATGCTATGGGAGGTGTAGCCTTAAAGTAAGTTCGCTCTTGGCGCGCTTCCTCTTTCGCCAGCAGCCGAGAGTCTGTGTCCTTCGAGTATGAGCAACGAAAACGGTGGAGTTGGGGCCTCGGAAGGCCGCTGCAGCACTCGCTGCAGTGAGAGCCCGCGAAGCTGAACGGAAGCGCTGGCAAGACGATCCCGAGCTCAGAGCCGACAAAGTGGTGGTGAAACGCGCACAAAGTGTTTGTCACATCTTTATATGACGATCAACTAGGCAAGATTTATGGGTAATTCACGGTTTGCCAATGTACCTCCGAAGTTTCACCCACTCATAATCATTCACTCACTAGATATGCTGTAATTTCTAACACGGTAGCAATAAATAGCTCGTTTCACAGAAATTCTTGCGCCGGCGTCGCTAGTTGTGAGGTTAAATTCATGGTATTTGCGTAATCCAAAAATTGGGACAGTTGGAAATAACATAAATAATAACAAATCCTGGGTTTGAGGGTGGATCAAACAAGCATTGTGTGCTTGGTGCGCGTGTGTTTTACCACACAGCCAAAGATCTGCCTATGAAAGCATTCAAATAAATTCATCTGCATGGAAAGGTAGAAAAAGTTACTTTCAGGCTTTATAACGCACGCGTTCTGTAGAAACGCCTCACAATACAGCAAGATGTATAGCTGTAATAATGCTTGGTACAAGCGTGTAGGTCAATCAGGCGTCACAACAAGGGAATTTTCATAATGGCTTCATAGTGGAAAGCCTGCCGCCCACTACAAAACCACACACACTACTGCACCCTTAAGGCCCCAAAGTGGGTGTATAGCAAGTTTGAAAAGACTACATACACCAAGTGTTTGAAGTACGCCCTAGCAACAGACCATTGCTACCGCGGTCAACTTTTAAAGCGAAGCTTGAAAGGGCTCTGCAACACTTTTTGGCGCATGGATAAGAAACGCTGCAGATCGGTAATAGAGGCTTCAAAGAACACGTGAGCCAAATACCACAGCACAGCACACAATTCACAATAGATCACCAAGTCGGCTAAAATTATTTTCTCTTCTCTCGACAAGTGACATGAGGTGCTTAAAATTATTTGTAGAAAAATAACCATCAGCCATTGGCTGATTTGAACACGACGCTCTCACTCGTTTCGGGGATCGCCGCAGTAGGCCGCGGCTTGTCCACGCAGGCACGAGCAATCACACAAAAAAGCCGCGTATTCAAAGCGTAAAGAAAGAAAAAGTGCTCAAGTTCACGGGGGGTGCGTGACGTATTTCATGTGCTCTGTCTCAACTCCCTGGTTAGCTTTGGGTGCTTCGTCGGAACTAGAGAAGAGAGAATGCTATTGCAGGGTTGACTAATATTTGTACCTCCGCTCGTACTGAACGATTTTTTAAGTTGTTGTGGCATTTAACTCGTCAGGCAATAAGCTGTTTTAGTTAATTCATTACATGGTTACTGGAAAATTTGTTTCAGGGCCCTCTTAGGGCTCCCACAATTGTTGTTTTTCTTTCTCCTCCCATTTTGTCAGTTTTAGTTTATGCGCGCAACGGCCTTGCGCACGCAACGAGTTCGAGAGAGCACGACTGCGCATGCGCTGAACCTAAGAGAGATGCACGCTTTGGCGCGCAAGAAGCGCGCACGCTACATCTCGGTGCTTATGTTTCGCCCGCAACGGCTATCGCGTACCTTGCCGGCGGCTGTCTCACAAGATCTGGGCGGCTGCGAATGTTGATGGCATGGCTGCTGCGAAAAAAGACCGCATCCGTCAGCTACTGCAGTTCATTTTTTCGTCTCCAGATGCGCAGAGAAGCACTCAAATTTATGGCTGTTGACGCCCCTTCATGTTCCGGTTGTTGCGCGCGGTAAACTAACTTTGTGCGCGACAGCCACAGCCGTAACAAACCGAACGCTCCGCGCATTTTGTTCTTTAGGCGTTGCACGCGCTATACTTTAGTTGTCTTTTTTTTGCAAATAAAAAAAGTCACAGCTTCGCCCTAAAGGCGAAACAGCGAGCGCGATAGCAACAAATTGGAAGGTCACACGCTGAATGGCAAGCAGTATCGAAACGTGCCCCGCGTATCTCACGCACAAGTGACGCACGAAACTTACTCACAGGTACAGATGAACGAGAATAAGCATCTTAATTTTTATATTCACTGTGTCTGAAAACCACGCCCTTTTCACAAACGGAGACTGCGCAACGATTGCAGTGGCCAATCTGTACCCGGAAACTACAACAGGATCGTTCCAGTCAAAGCGCAACGCCAGCCAAGACGTACGATCCTTCCCACGTGTGGCGCGCCCACTCCCTCCCTCTCTGTGGGCCAAAGCACTCATGGTAGACGAGGGCGTGCGCCGCTGCGTCATGACGATGTGTCGACGCATGCTCACTGCGCCACCTTGCTGATAATGCTGAAAACGCGACAGCTCCCCCCCTCCCCCCAAGATGCCCGCCCACGGTGGTAAGTGAAAGATATAAATAGCTTGCCGTCTGAACGTTGAAGGCGGTTCTCGTCGGAGGCTCTGTGGTTAAAGCCTCACATTCACAACCCAGAGGTCCAACGTTCGATCCTTTGCACCGAAGTCTTTTTCTGAATTATTTTTTTCTTCTTGCGTTTACATATATGCAGATACGCACACATACACAGTGAGTGACGTTGATGCCAACGTGGGTGGCAAAATCTAGGGAAGAGTGTTTCTATTATTGCTATCGCAATAAAAGCAAAGCACATGTGCTTGTGACGTAAACCCTCTACTGCTTTCAAGAAACAAATGCTGGCTGAGGACAACTGCTGCTACAAATGCACTTTGCGTGGTCATCGGTACTGTCTTGTAAGGTGAAACTCATTTGATCGAGTTCTCACGGGAGGCACGCAGCTAGTATGTATGACTCTAACTGCACAAAGAGGTTGGCATGACGTCTTCTTGACCACTGGACTCCTCTGGCGGCACAGGACTGGCTTCATCACAATAGGCGATAATGTGCGACAAACAACATTCAAATGGCAGCGAGATCGCTGACAACGAAGTGTACCTGCCGACTTCTCACACCTTGGTCATCAACAGCGGCCGATCAACGTATGTCCGAGGGATTCTCGGCAGAGGGAGCCAATATTTTTAGTCATGGAAAATCTCGTAAGGAAATTATACCTACAAGATCTGGGAGAAACACGGTTTTCATTCAACACGTTTGGAATGGCATCCCCAAATTCCTCAGAAAGACGAAGGGTTGTTCTGGTTCCTTTCGCAGCCAGTGCTCTACCGACGTCCGTATCGTTCGGGCAATGGTCGTCTCAATCATGTGACGACATTCTTTCATCGAAAGCTGATAGCCACGTCTTGCACTAGCCACGCCGCGAAGGCCAAAGCATTGCTGACAAAAAGAAATTTCTTGAGGTAAAGTCAGTGACAGGCGTCTGCTTGTTGAATGGAGCAGGCCACTTTTTATTGATATTTGGGGTTTAACAGCTCAAAAACAACTATGTGATTACGAGATACGCCGTAGTGAAAAGCTCCGGAAATTTCAACCACCTGCGGTTCTTTAACGTGCACCCAAAAATGAGAACATAGGCCTGCGGCACTTCCACCTCCATCGGAAATTCAGCCGTCATAGCCGAGATTCAATCCCGTGACCTGAGGGTCAGCAGAGGAGTACGTTAGCCGCTAAACTACCGCGGTGGGGCAACAGACCACTTTTCGAAAAATATGAAAGTAGTCAAGAGGAGCGTCGATGTTTTAGAATTGGTCACAATCAACACGTTGTTTGAATGGAAACTGCAAGAGCCGAGTCATCAAAGTGCCTCTCTTGACGGTGACACTAACCTCGTCGTCTGTCTTCTGTGAGTCGAAACTTTCAGCGATGTTGATAATCTAGCAGAATCGTCAGATGTTCCGGCAGATTAAAAAAAGATTTTGGCGAATTATCGCTGAATCTGTTCATTTTACGCTTCCAAAAATCTGCTAGCCAGAAAGAGGACGTGTGCCCTGTCGCGCTGCCTTGTAAGGAACATCAGATCCAGAAATTGGCAAACAATCATAATGACGCATTCGCACATCTGCAAGAACTGGTTGGGAAAAAAGGTTGTTCATGGAAGGAATATTAGAGCAACACAGCACAGTCTTTCAGCCATCTTTGAAGTTATTACATGCTAAAGTGGTACCTTGTAACACTCAAAGCGAGCGGGTGATCAATGATGCACTACATCAAGTTATAGGAGAAGCCTCTGTGACAGCGCAACTCGAAGTCATGCTTCCTGCCTCGTCACCGACTCAAGGCATACCACCCTGAACAAATGCGTTGATAAAGGAATGAACGTCAAGTGAGAGCAGACTAGTATGATGAATTTTCCATTAGCTTCATTATCCTTGGCTCATCGAAGAGAATCGATGTTTGTTTCACTTGGTGCTTTTGTGAAGGGGAGTGATTGGTAGGAGAGACTCACCCTTTCAGTAAAGTTACCGTTACCTATGGTGCCAGCAAAGAGTATGCTTAACAGCGTAGGAACTGAGACTGTGTTGTTGGGGGCAGGAGGGCTTGTAAATCTAGGATTGCAGAAGTACGCGTAAGCAGACGCTCAAGAGTTTGATGTGGTATGTGCAGCACTTGTTTTGGTTGGAACTTCATTGCCGATCTCTTTTAAGAGAACCAGCGGGAACTACGCAACTCAAAGTCAGACTCTTTGAACGTCATCGCAGAAAAAATGGCATATCTTTGATGGTGGATTGCCGATGTTCGCGGTATGAGAAAGATTCTTTACTGAAACGGCACGGGCTTCATCTTTGCTCAGCACATCCTAACAGCGATCTGCAAGTGTATGATGCGGCGATCATCGAAGAGTACCACATCTGTAACAGTGTATATATTGGCTCTCGGCCGAATTGCAGACGTAGGGCCTCGTTGAGATGAAATCATTCTTGCTTGACGAGTGAAATTTCAAGAAATCCTGTTTCTAAAAAAGACCCATACACCAGTTCTACAAGATGAAGCATTGCACCTCTGCTGGGGGACACGCAAAATCGTGAAGCGTTCCACATTTTTACTGTCAAAACTTCCCTCTGTTGCTACATTAGCTCGCTACATGGGATGCGCAGTACCTATTTCCACGGCGCGCTGTTACGGCCACAACTGCTTCATGGCAGCGCATACAGCTGACGGACATCAAGCCACTTGTCCGTCTTAATCGCTCGATTCCTCGACGGGTGACGGTGATGCCCTACCGACATCACCTTTATCGCATCGACAAGACGCCAGCTATGCTTGTAGGACTTGCTGATTATAGCAGACTTTGAGTAAAATTCACATCGCACTTATGTATCCGAAACTACCACAAGCAGGACAAAGATACACGTATTCGTTAGACCTGGAACAACCGGCATATCTTACTGAACTCGCCGCTATACGGGATGGCTAAAACGCATGGAGGCGTTTTGTCGAAATGAAGCGCTACTCTTAGCTTATCTTTCGCACCGATTCTACGGTAGTAATTAATAGTATCCGTCTTGTGGCCCGATTGGCCGCGTTTTCAGATACAATTCATCAGCCAGCGAAAAACATCGGCACCACGATAACCATTGAATGGGCTCTACGGGTGGCAATGTCTGGTCAGCTAGAGGTAGATTCTGCCAGTCGCTCACCTGCATGATTTATTTACCCGCTGCCGCGATTTCCCGAACATAACCGTGAAAACTGATGCGCCATAAAGAAAGTATCTGACGTACCACACGTGAACTCGTGCGACCATGTGGCTCTGACTTCTCTCGTGGGCTTACCCGCTTAGAGGAAGTAACAGTTTGGAGACCTCCAGCTGGGGTTCTTTTTACGCTGACTGTGACCACGCACTAGCCACAACATTAACGCGCAGCGTATGGAACCACCTACCTTTTCGTGACGCCTCTATAACTGCAGTACACGTGACATTCTTGCTCTGGTCGTGCCTCAGCCTAAAGCAAGCGCGTTTTCACCATCTCACAACAACCGGTCACCGTCCATGTTGCCCCGCGGACCTACAAGGGTGGATAAAAGGACGTGTTGACCGATCCTTAATAAATTACAGCACAATAGTAGTTTGTTTTTGTGTGGTGAGCCTCTGTTGTTCCTATATTTTTATTTATTTATTTAATTATTACAGCTGAAAAACCCTCAACATAGGACATTACTTGAGAGAGTGGGCAAACAATATAGAGTTAATCAAACGATGTTTCTAAGGCATTCCTAAGTGTATTTTGTTGAAATTGTCAATGACACTTGAGGGAAGGTTGGTCGAGCCGCTGGCTACCTGAACGAAAAAAGAATGATAGTGGGCTGTGGTGCGAGCCGGAGGAGGGTTGATGGTCTTGTGATGACTTGGGCAAGCTGAAGCACGATGGGCTGGTTGATGGGGGTGTTATAATGAAACGCGTGATACATTTTCTGATACAAGGACAGTCTACAAATATGACGACGTAGGTCATGCTTAGATACGCCTACCTTAATTTTAAGGATAGTAACACTGGTGTGACATAAATAATCTGAATGGAATAAAATTACTGCGTGGTTTCGAAACTAGTTCGATGTGCTTATTTAGGTTGCTTTGGGGTGGGTTCTAAAAGGCGGATTCATATTCTAGTTTTTGGCGAATCAGGATTTTGTAGGATAGTCATTTGACTGAAGGAGGGGCAAGATGTATGTTATGACGAAATTAACCAGGAGCTTTCTTAGCACTGTTAGCTATTTTACTTCCGTGAAAAGAGCAATTTTGATTTTGTGAACTGTTGACGCCGAGATAGTCATTACAGCTGAGAAAATTGTGTGCAGCCATCGATGATATAGTCAGCAGAGGAAACGTTCTGGCCTCTGTAGAATGAAACAAGTGCACTCCTATTAGTATGTAAAACTATGAGCCATTTGCAACACTACTTGGCAAGTTTTAGTAGGTCACACTGAAGGGCAACTCTGCCTAAAAAGTTTGGTTTGCCAAAGTGAAACCATTCAAAATAAAAAAAAGTAGTAATGAATTCTTGCAGGAAAGCAATCCAAGAAATGAATTGCAAGGTGTCACTTCTGATGGACGAGGTGCAGCGTCACGGACCTAGTTATGCGCCGAACTGCCGGCACCAGCGCCGTCGGCGTTCGACAGCGTATCCTTGGGCCTTGATTTCTTCGCTGCTGCCGCTTCGCTCGCCACATCTGGGAGAAAGAACCGCGGTCTCGGACACACCGTAGAAGACCTTCTAGTCATACTCCTCCGCGGCTTCAAGCCCTTTCTTGTACGTCTCGTCATCAGTAGTGTCGATAATTTCCTTAATCAGCTTGACGAGTTCGACGTTTTTTGCATCAGGTAGGCAACGTGAGCGTCCACTTGAGTGACATCGGGAATAGAGACCTGTACCTCGTTCTTCAGGAACCCAAGGGCCGGTTAATGCAAGCGACAAGCATGCCTCGCAGTTTGACGTTCTCAGGCAGCCGTGCGCAGCTGTTTGGTTCGCGCACGTCTACCGTTCTAAAAATGGGTCCGAGACCCGTTTCCGTGCCGTTTGCCGTTTTCCAGAGAGTGGTTTTGCCACTCAGCGACGGAGGAGCGACATGGCTGAGCCGCATCGCCTGCTTTCGCCTCTCCGCATTATCTGCGTCTGCCGCGGGACCGTTCGAGCTGCTTGTTTCTTGCTCCATGGTTTTCACGATATGTCCTACCTGTTGTTCCCAGCCTACGTTGCAGCAGTGAATGAAGCACTGACACATGTCCGGTATTTAAAAAAAGCACACAGCGATTCAAAATGACTTCCCCAAAGCAGGAGTTCAGACAAGTGGCGCCAGCTATCCAGCGTTACCAACAGCAAACAATCGTGTAATGTATGTTCTCCGAGAATTTGAAAGGCTTCCTTAGGCCTAAAACATCAATTATTTACGTAGGGTTCCGAAAAGTGGTGCCGAATTGATTTGAGTACTGTTGTTAAAGCTAAGGGATATGATTTCAAAGCAAGTCAGAACATCAGTTCCGCGCTTACGAGCTACAGAGGGCACGGTGGCCACTTGATAGATTCGAGGCGGTCGTCGACTGCATTCTCAAGGGCAGTCATGTTTGCCGGAGGCTAAAATGCCTCACTAGCGAAGCATGCCGTGCACTATGAACAGCTCTCCCGTAGATGGCGGCGGCCTACGGTCTATGGCGCTGCGCCATTACGGCAGGCTTGCTGCTAGCGTGATCCGACCCTAATAGTTTGCGTGACGCTGGCTCTATCGACGCCTCGTTTTTTTTTGCGCAGCCGCTAGACTGATGCCATCGGAGCAAGAAGTCTTGGAAGGACGTCTCCAGGGGATTTCTGCACGACAAATATTGTCGCGTAATTCAAACACGAGCTCTACATCAAGAACATCCATGTTCATTCTACTGCACGTGCCTCAACTGCTTCTTTCTTCTCCCCTATGCTCTTCTTCTTTGTTGACACTCGTATGCTATCAACAGCAACCCTCCTTACGCCATAGGTTGTATGTCCCGTGTCGTGATCGTCGTCGTAGTAGCCACCTTTCGTTTAGTACTTAAAATGTCAGCTGCATGGTCGTACTTGTACATGAGGAGCTAATGATGAAAAGATACAAGATGGCGGTACTTTGATTGTCCACTAGATCGGCTGACCGACAAACGGAGACAGACGTCCCGTGTCAGCATCGTCATAGTAGTAGCCAGTTTCAAGAATTTATAGATTGATATGTGAGATTTAACGTCCGATAACCACCTTATGATTATGATAGACGCCATACTGGAGGGCTTCGGAAATTTTGACCTCCTGGATTCTGTAACATGCACCCGAATTTCAGCACATGGGCCTACAACATTTCCGCCTCCATCGGGATTGCAGCTGCCTCAGTTGGGATTCGATCCCGCGACCTGCGGGTGAGCAGCTTAGTAGCTTAGCCACTAGAGCACCGCGGTAGGGCAGTTTCAAGGTTCTAAAATGATGTCATAGCATATCCACCAGGTGAATGATAAAGAATGGGCCGAAGCGTCCGTCAGTCTGTCCGAGGTACCGTGCGTCCATTCATGCATCCGTCCTTCCGCTTCTCCATACGCATCATCATTCACCTCGTGGATATGCTGTGATTTTTTTTCTTTTCGGCGCATAAAATATGAATCTGCACAAGTCAGAGCAAGAGTGCAAATCTCGCCTTTTACACTTTGTTTCATATACTTCCAGAACTCTTTCGAGTTTTGCCTTGGCGCCAGGTTCTTTCCTCAGCCCTTCTTTATTAGACGTGGTACTCATCTTGAGAAATTTTCTGCATGATTTTGTTCTTTACTAATTAACTTGCGAATATCACCACTCATCCAAGGTTTTTGTTTTGTTCTCTTCATTGTATTTTGTTTCGTACATGAACTTTATTTGTGTTTAGCAGCTTGTCATGAAAACAAAACCACAGCGCTAAACAACAACGGCTTTCTGCCAGAAGAAAAATGTTGGGTAATGCAGCTCCGATTCCGCAGAACTAGCATCATAATTGCCATGTTCGTAAAGGTAATGTTTTTTTTTGGTGTCGACTAAGCAACCTGATCGTCTTTTATGTTTAGTTCTGCCACAATGACCTTACGGTCACATATACAAGGAATCACCGACACAGTCGCAAAAACTTTTGCGTGACTATTCAGGATTGAATGAAGAATATCATGCTTTCTCGTGGGATTGTTCACATTGCTTGTTCTTTATTTATTTATGGGTTTGCGCTCAATCTACTTCGAAATGCTCTTGTCCTTGCCGTTGTATGTTCTTTTACTTTGTGTTTGTGATGTTTTGCGACTAAAGTGTGTCAGTAAACAAGAATCAACGAGACCACCAATCAGTCTTCGAACGTTCACATAGGCAAAAATCAGCAGTCCCAAGGCTTCATCCAAGTATACGCTGGCGACCTGTTCTGTGAGCCACTGGTCATTCAGTCATACTCTGGTACGCTAAAATCTTTACTCAGGATTATACCGTCTGCAATTTAGTGCTCAATCTGAGAAAGCCATGTCATATGAGTATCACCACTGTCTGGTGTACGATAAAAACAACCAATAACGACAGTGTTTTTCTTCGGTAGGAAAACGCGGCTTCTAAATGCTTGGCCTGTATTGTGGAAAAGAAGTTTCATCGCTTGTTTCCTTATTCACTACAAGAATAAATATGCCCCCCCCCCCCCCATGGCAACTTCTATCTTTCATATAAATAGTGAATCCATGTGGGAAGATCTCAGTGTCAGATATCCAACTATCTAGGCAATATTTTTACCTATGATAATATTTGTTTGAGTAGTCACCACAAGAAACGCAATTTCGACAACTTTATAGGAATAGTTGGACGGTTCACAAGAAGCACACTTAGGTGACCGTGCATGTTTATTGTCTCAAGTGTCCCGGCTCTGTGATTACTGAAGTCACGTCAGTCAGCTTTTTGAGATTGCGCATGTGAATGAAGCGGGACGGATCGTTTCATTTCACTGTCCCACAGAGACATCTTTCCGTTGATGAGAAGTTATTTATGGTTAGGGCACACTCGGAATTCTTGGCTATCATACTTTTCTCTCTGCATAATTCCAAAGGAGCCGTCGCTTTTCGTGAACAGCATGACTGAATTCTTCGAATACACTAAAAAAAGTGTTCTTAATTTTTTAAGTACTACGCATAACACTTTCCCTAAACTTCCACCCCGAGAAGCTTGTCACGATACGACTAATGCACCCCTCTGTGAAGGCCCCCAGACAGTGAGGTTGCTCGATCCGAATATGACGAAGCTTCAGCATGTTACTGCAAATGTATTCAATCAAGCTCTAAAATTTTTATATTTTTGCCATGTTTTTTAGCGCTCGTTGTATGGCACACCAAAAGTAAGTTTCGTTTGCGGCTCCCGATTTTTAGGCCAGCAATGTTACCCTCTATCTTCCGTTTAGATTTTTTTACCAATCCTAATGCGCTTTTTGATTACATTGGATTTCGCTATTACACTGTCTATTGTATGTTCAAAGTAGGTTTGCTTCGTCACTATTTCTGCAAGTTTAGCAAGCATTGTTGCCTGCCCAGTTTGTACATCTTGACGAACCTTCTCAATGTTCGCCAGGTCATAGGGCCAGGGTTCAGCACTATGTCCCCTTAGAGTAGCAATAGAGCCTCCTTCAACAAATAAAATCATTTGCAGATTAACAGCATAACAGATTCAACCACATATTTTTAAAGAGAGCAAGTGAACCGGCACAACTTCCGTCTATAAATGGGGCACGACACTTTTACTAGCATCACATTACTCACGCGGTAACATTTTGCGTGATTCAAGTAACCACCCTGATACATGAATCAACGTAAGTTCATGCCCAGAAGCAATCCGCACCCCTGTCAACGGCTACCGAGATGCCCCTTTTTATCGGCCTGGTATAGCGTATTCGGAAGCATTTCCTGTCGCGCAGTCATGTGGCTGGTTTGCAGCTCAAGCAGGAAGGTGTCAGGGGTGTAAGCTGCCATCAGTGAATGGCAAGCTGAGGCATACTGAACATGCACCATAGCTGCAATCAAGGGCTGTATGGTAGATTGAAAAGCCAAACCGACGAATAACGCCACAATCACAAGAATACCGGCAGCACTTGATACATGATGCAATGTAAGGTCGTGCTTTGAAGAGTGCCGCACTCCGGCATTCACAATCAGTGATTGATATTACAGCAAATAATACATCCCATCTTTCATTTTAAATAAATGCCAGTATAGGAATCACACCATGGGAAGCAAATAACAAAACTAGTGGCTTAAATAAAAACATTCCGGATAAGTAGCCCGTAATACAAGAGAAGTATTCACACAAAACATTAGCCAATTATAGATTTTTCAAAATCTGTTGGATAAATTTTCTGTGTCATCAGTAAAAAAAATGTATAGGAAACGACACTGAATTGTGGTACTTATTTTTTAGAAAAACGCCAGGCCTGCGCGGAAAGTGTAGCACTGTCACAGCGATTGACAGAAGAGCAGCCTTTCAGAGCCCTTTAACACTCTTTGGGTAAGTGGCATAAGCACAGTTGCTGAGTAATTGATGAATAAGTGGGGCTTGAGGTTTAAAAACCACGTTATGATTATGATAGACGACGCCGTCGTGGAAAGTTCCCGAAATTTCGACCACTTAACGTGCGCTTAGATCTGAGATGCTATTCTTCGTCATTCTTCTGCGAAGCGTGGTTTCCGCTGAACACTTGCAAAAAAATTTTGAGCCAATTCGGCAAGCAGTGGCTGACGACGATGAGGAATTACGCCTGAAATGGGCATACGCCACAGTTATTAGGGGATCAAGAACAAGTTACTGCAATGGGTGGTAGAAATAGACGACCTACTCGCTGCACTATTTGCATTGTGTGACGCCTGGTTGTTTCTTTGCTGTTCTAAAACGCTTTATTACTCAAAGTAACGCGATTCCTTTCTCGACATCAAGTCTGCCTAAGGCAAGTTTGCGAACAAGTTCCAAGCAGCGTAATGGCTCCCCAGATCTTGATTTTCGTGGGGAGCCAGTGAGGATCCAGGTTGCTCAATACATTCTAACATACACGTTGCTCGCACGGTATTGCATCATTGCTCACACTCATTTGAACAAGTGGCAATACTACAAGTAGACTTAGCGAAGACTTTTCATAGGGTTTGCCATTCTTTTCTGTTTTCTCTTCTCCAATATGCCAAAGTTGGCTCTACTCTAATTAAATGCGTGAACTTATGCTACAATAAATGTGCAATTCATTTAATTGTTGATAGCTATCATTTAAAACCCGTATTCCTCAACTCGTCTGTCAAACAAGGCTGTCTGTTGTCACCAAATCTTCTTGCTCTTTACTTGGAGCCACTGTGCTTAAGTGTCATTCTATCTAGTGATGTCATCGGCTGCTGACCCGCAGGGCGCGGGTTCGAATCCCGGCTGCGGCGGCTGCATTTCCGATGGAGGCGGAAATGTTGTAGGCCCGTGTACTCAGATTTGGGTGCACGTTAAAGAACCCCAGGTGGTCTAAATTTCCGGAGCCCTCCACTACGGCGTCTCTCATAATCATAGAGTGGTTTTGGGACGTTAAACCCCACATATCAATCTAGTGATGTCAGCGGTTTCAGTGCTTATGGAAATGACGAAAAGCTATTGGCGTATGCGGATAACCTGGCATATTTTGTAGAGATCTTTTTAGTATAAAAATGTTGGTGTCAAAAATGGGAGAATTTACAAACATTTCACGGTCTCAAAGAATTTTGCTAGATGCTTGGCACGTTGGCTTGGCTCATGAACCTATAAACCCTTCAATTTTATAGGTATAGAATGGTCTTGTATTCCGCCAAAAAACTTCGGCGTTCATTAGATGCAAATTGAGGAAGTGCACTTTATTGGAAAGAACGTGTACCCATCGTAAAGCGCTATGCTCAGACGCTTATTCCTCATAACCTCTCTACCTTTGGCGCAGCTAATTCACACAACCTGTTTCTGGCAACAAAAACGTTCTACGTACTGTAAATAATTTGTTGTTCAAGGGTATACAAACAGAAATTTCGTCGTGTATTTGCTTCATTTATTTGTTCATCAACCTATGAACCGATGAGGCCAGGCAATGTTCTTAGACTTGTCGGCGTAGGTAGCCTTGGGTTAGTACACCTCTTTATTATACAACTGTTTTGGCGCTTTTTCTAGTTTTGTAACTGGGCTCACTCATTGCTTCGAACATTCTTGCAAGGCCCGCTGCAATATTAAGCACTATGCTGTGAGCTATGCCCCTGGTGATTTCGTGTGGTTATCGATGCCAGTAAAGAAGCGCAACCTATGCACCAACTTCTTTGCCTGTTACGATGGTCCGTATGCAGCATTGACTGTTTGAGAGAGGTTTACTATACTACAGTGCGTCTCACACCTAGCGGCCGAAGTTACGCACGTCATTGGCTAAAGCTATGCGCACAATGAGAGGACGCCTGACTCGGCCGGCGTGTTTAGTCTGCGTGAGAACTGTAACGGCATGTCTGTTAATAACGGTGCTTCTGCCGATGAATAGAAGTTGTCGGAGAAGAAGTGGACGAGGGCTTTGCAATTATTTTCCGTAGCCTCACGCCACACAGTGCTCTGCCGCCGAGCGTTCTCAAGAAATGCTTACCGACTCGTAAAAATATTGGCAGAAGCCACATTCAAACTACGCGCGGTTCCGATCCTTACGTCTTCCCGATAGTGGATGGCGTACTGGGAAACTAGATCGCTAATTCAGTAAGTATCGCTTGTCAGCCCGATCCACAACAGGATTCACACGAGAGACGCAAGAAGAAGGAAAAAAGACGAGGTCGATTCTTTTGTACAGATTGTTGGCTGAAGTGGCCACAAAGGCCTTGAGTTGTTTCTTTCTTCGGCACAAGTTCATCTGATCCGCTTGGTTTCGTTTGAGTGTACCCTTTCACTGTGCGTTACATTTGGTCGAGGAGCCGAAGTATAACTTCAAGCCATTCTCAAGTCCCGGAATGGAGCCCAAAGCCACAGTGACTTGATTACAATGAGCTCACTCAAGTTCACCAGCGTTGCAGCCGACGTTTGCTCGGTGAGGCTCCCGAATTTTCACAATCGTCGGAGTCTATCAAAGTTTCAGCGGCTCTGAACGAAACGCCAGTGACATGACAACTCTTGTTACACCAACTAACATCACAGTGAACTCCCCACTGACGCCGAAACCTTTTTACACAGAGGCCCTTGAAAACTTTGAGGACAGGCTTGAACAATTTGAGCGCGTTGCGAAGACTCACGATTAGGAAGCAGGTCGAAGACTGGGACGCGTTTTCCTCGCATTAAAGGATAGCGCTCGAACGTTGTTTGAAAACCATGAATTTGCCATGCAGTCATAGGGTGACTTGCGAGGGGAGCTGCTCGCAACCTACCTACCCAAGTGCAGACCACCGAGAGAGAGTCGAAGCTGCCCTCCAAGTGAGAAGCCAGCGCAACAACAAAAGCGTAGCCATGAGCGTAGACGGTATGTCTCGCCTTTTCTACCGAGCCGATTCAAACATGTGCGACGACAAGAAAATGCGTCACCCAATGCGAGAGATGAAACAAAAACTGTTTGCAGGCCTGGTTCGTAGCCCACCGGGCACCATCGCTGTGTTTTGTTTTCAGGCGACTGTCATAGAAAGAACACTGCAACAGCAATAAAGGATGTCCAGCAGAGAGGTGAGCGTGACCTCTTTCGACGCACTGACCGCAGCCTTTAGAAAGAATATGAAGATGTTTCGAGAACGGGTATGGTCTGTATTTACGAGAACTTCAGAAACAGTGGCTTGGCCAGAATGCTCCAGTGCTTTTATCGCTAGCCGATGTGATTCGCTAGGATGTTCGACAGACAGTACAAGAAATGCACACACAGAATGCACCCTATCTGAGTACCTAAACGGAAGTACCACTACCACGTCAGCGAAATTTGTCCTACACCGACGTCCTACTCCGAGGAAATCCAAAATATGTGGACGTCGTAGCCACGGCCCCTATGCAGCACACAATGTTCCAAGATCAATGCCGCCACCACCTGAATGAAGACTCTAAAAGAGTGATATCTGGCGCACTCCCGACAGACTATCTCTGTGCTACCACTGTGGAGAGGCCGGCCATCTCTACCCAACGTGTCATTACCGCCAGGTGGGACTTCATGGCCTACCTGTGGACGCACGTTGACCGCGAAAGCGTGAGCGTTAGTTTGAATTTGAAGAATACCTATCAACTCGTCAAGTCTCACGTGGCTTTCAACCGAAACCTCAGTCAACTAAGACGTCGAGGTATCAGTCGCCCCTTTTTCGTCTTTCAGCAAGCTTTCGAAGACGCCCATCATCTAGCCCACGTCGGAAAAACTAAAATCAGTGACCTTTAGAGGCAAGGGCGCTGTCGACACTGAAGCACAAACACTTCTATTGCTTTGTGCAACCGACAACGGCAGACTCGGCAGCTGGTGGTGTAACGACAACGTCACTTGTGATTTGCGCGCGCTTGTTGATGGCTACGAAGTGAACGCGCTAGTAGTCAAAGGCGCAAATGGTTAAGTAATGAGCTACAAACTTTTAAAAAACGCTAAAAAAGTGCTGAGGCCAATGAAAGGGCCACACGTTTGGGCAACAGGAGGACACCTCATTGACCAAACGGGAATATTCACCGCAAGAGTTGAAGTACGGGGTTCCGCGTACGCGTCAAGTTTCATAGTTTTGCCTGAGTGCTCAATAGAATTGACTATTGGCTTTGACTTTTTGTAGGCTGATGGTGCTGTGATCAACTTGCAAGAATCCTTTGTCTCATTTTCAACTAGGCATGCTTTCGCAACCTTCGAAGTTGGCTAAAACGTCTCCTCTGTATTTTGGATGAAAACGTCCTGGTACTGCCAACATTGTGCGTATCAGTTACAGTAATGAACAGAGCGTTCAGTGACTTTAAAGGAGCTGTCGACAGCAACATGGGCCTGGTACTTGAAGAAGCAATCTGCGTGGCACAAGGCCTCGTTTAGCTACACGCACGATGCACTGACGTCTTGCTCACCAACTTTAGAAACGAGTTGCAAGACATTGCAAAGGGAACACTCATAGCCTTTCTTAATGACTTCGTCCAGGCTACTTAGGTGAGTGTTTGTTACTCCTCGACATCCGGAGTGAAAATATAATCTCTCCTAACGTCAATCGACATTTACCCATGATCACTACCCGACCTGAAGGAACAAATGGAAAGCCTGCAAAGAGAATTCGCCGCATGATTCTCGGTATCATCCCGAGTTCCACGTACCCCTTACGCAAAAAGTCGTAATATTGTGGACGAATCGGGGAGGCCTATAAATGAGCATTCATGCCTAGTGTCACGAAAGAAGAGAGAGGCTATCAAAAGAGAAGTCAAGGAAATGATTCAGGACGACGTTATCCAACGGTCAGCAAGCCCATGAGCGTCACCTGTTGTCCATGTAAAGAAGAAAGATCAGACCTTACGTTTCTTCATAGATTAAAAAAACTGAACGTTATTACTAAACGCAGTGTTTACCCACTTCGCAAAATTGATGACACCTTTGATAGACTACAATATGTGAAATGATTTTCCTCATTTTATATTAAAAGTGGATATTGGAAAATAGAAGCTGATGCAAGCGATAGCGAGAAGACGACATTAGTGAGACCAGATGGTTTGTACAAACTCAAAGTGCTCTTATTTGGCCTTTGTTCAGCACCTGCCTCCTTCCAATGGATGATAAACACACATCCCTCCTGTCTGGAATGGCGATCTTGTCTTGTTTGTTTTGATGACGTTGTGGTTCCTCAACTACCTTCGAGCAACATGTTGACCGACCTCGGGCTGTGCTGTCTGCGATCAATTCAGCAGGTTTGACGATAAAACCAGAGAAATGTCACTCTGGATTTGAAGACCTATTTCTTAGCGATGACATCAACACGGAAAAAGTTCGTCCTGATCCAGAGAAGACAGTGGCAGGGGCGTGATTCTGACAGTATACAGATAAAATGCTGTTCGGCAATTTTAGGACTATGTGCCTATCACGAACGAATCACCGAAACTGCTTCACGGATCGCAGAGCCGCTAACGAAGCTTACCAAAAAAGACGCACCTTTTATCTGGCTAAGTGAACAGGAAGAAGCATTTAAAGAAATATGGATGCGTCGTCAGAGTCACATAGTTCTTGCTCATTATGACCGGGAAGAGGTAAAAATCTCCACAATGATGCGAGCAAATTAGGTCTAGGATCTGTAACCATTCCGTGGCAAAATGGACAAAAACTAGTAATTGCGTACGCTTGTCTAACTCTTTCGAAAGCTGAGGCGAACTACTCAGCGACAGAAAAAAAATTCCTAGCAGTTACGTGGCTATCAAAGTGTTTCGGTAATATTTTACGGTAGACCTTTTAGAGCCATTCACTGCGCTGGCTCGCTTATTTCAAGAACCCGCCTGGAACGCTTGCAAGGTGGAGCGTACTGCTACAGCAACATGACGTGGGCTGTAACACTGCTGGGTGGGCTGTAACATGGGTGGGCTGTAACACTGCTGGCGTTTGTAGAGTATTAGTTCCTTTCATTAAGCTAGATATATACTGCCGACATAGGTTATATATAAGGATTGACTCTACCGGGACGATGTTGTGTCTTATGAAGAGGTCACTGATGTGTGAGAGGTATTAAACCTTGCATACTTGGTTCCATCACATTGCCGCATTATAATTTTGGTACTACGTTTTCTGCGTGAGGAAAAACGTCGGCAGCTCAACAAGTGTTTGACAGTTTCGATTTTGTTGCGATAAGAGCAAAAAGGGGAGATTGCCCAAACCGCTGTTTGCATGTACGAATTTATATTTAGATTCTAAAACGCATTCTGCTTATTACAACTTCAGTTCATCTTGCTGCACATCATTTCCTCCTCCAAGAGAACTGTAGGTGCAAAAAGCCTGGTGATCAATTGAGACTTGGAGCAAACACAGATGATGCATATTTTCTTAACCTTGCCACAGCAACAAATGCCGTAACAGGAAGGAGAGAGGGAACTGGACCTGCCAGTGAAGCTTTCGCCAGAGAGTTCACAACTACATTGAGTACAATTTTTTTGTGTGTTTCGGTACCCAAATTAATCGCAGGTTTCGCAGATGATGAGGAACAACTAATCACAATAATTTTAGAATATCCGATTTTGTTGAAGCAGTTAGTGCCGAACACAACGACAATGAATCTGTAACTATAGCCTCAGAAGTTATAATTAAAAAAATTACGTAGGCCTAGTATAACAGCTAAAAACTCGACAAACATATTTGGGTGTAGTCATGAAGCCTAATATAAAGCGACCAGTCAAGTTGTGTAAAAAAGATTTCCACCTCGACTTTCTCTTCGCAATACGAAGCATCAGTTACTATCAAAACCGTGGAATCAATTTGATTTAGGTGCTCTTGAAAAATGCCATTCAGAAGATTAGTAAGTAGTAGTTTCGCATTGTTACGTATTATATCGTCATTAAATATGGGTAATTCACTGAATCTACCACTCATAGGCCCTATATCACAAAGCCTTATCTGCAGTGGATCCTACAGCTTCTGGGTAACGATTACCTGAGGGGTATGAAAGCGAAGCCTCGTTATAATAAAAACAAAGCTGGATCATTGATAAATATATATTCTTCGCGTCTTATCGGCGAGTCATTGACTTTTAAGAATGTTTGAATTTTTAATACTTTGACTTTAACATGTAAAGAAAGAATTCTAGATTCTTTATATAACACAGACTTTCGTACAACTTCGGGAAACCCCAGGCACCAGTGAAGTGCTTGGTGCTCAATTATAACTAACGGACATATCTTCCATGCTGGTACGGCACAAAATAAGGCACACCCCAACTCCAGTATAAGGCGTATGTACATCCAGTAAATTATTAGGGCGTCTGTCCACATGCCCCATCGACAGTCACTAATCCTCCTGAGTAGGTCTAACGCACATGACTCATAATTTTAGTCACTGTATGCTTAATGTGCATACACCAAAGGCGCTTTCCATCAGATATGATTTCGAGGTATTTGAATGTTTGCGCTTGGGAAATATCTGCTTGGTGGAATGACAGTGATATATTTATATTGTCATGCGGGGACAATGCAAGAACTCAACATTTCTGTACATTAACAGTCAAACAAATGCTGTCTAGCCAAGCTGCCGAGGTAGATAAGTATCCTTGTAAAAGGATGTAAAGTGATTTATTGTCATTCGCACATGCCAATAATGCTATGTCATCCGCGTAATAAAACGTGTTCACTCTTTGACGACGAGGATTGGAGATAAGGAAGAAAATAAATAGCAGCGGAGACAGAACCCCTCCTTGCGGCACACCTTGTGTCTGTCTGAAGCTCTCTGTTAATATCCAACACTGTTCGCAGTAAAACTCCCTGTCCAGCAAGAACTCAGTCATAAACCCCATAAAAAATCAGGCAAGCATATCTCTCTCATCCATCTTATTAAAATTTAGTGTTTGACACTATCGTAGGCTTTAGTGATATCTACTGTAACTAATGCTGCATTGTTTCTGTCGCCGTGCTTGCTGAATTCTGCTCTCCAAATCAACGTGTGCACACCAGATATACATTCCTCTTATAAAATCACTTTGACAGAGACTTACTAATTTATTAAGAGTAAACAACTTTAGTTAACTAAGCATGTAATACTCTCTCAGCTAACTTTGCAAAATGTATAATAACGATATCAGTCGATTGTTGGCTAGAGTAAGTCTCGTGTTCTTATCTTTGGGCAGGGGTATCACTTTACCTGCCTTCCACACAGAAGGAATGCAAGAGTGTCTCACAGAATAATTTACGGCATCCAATAACACTTCCGAAGCAACATTCAAGAATATTTTTAGTATCTTCGTAGTGATACCATCAGGGCCTGGTGCTGCCGCTGGTAAATGTGCAACAGCTGACGAGAAGGCCGATAATATATATCTTCAGTATTTTCGAGAATGTCTTGTCTCACAAGACGTGAATGAACGCAGGTAGAAAATCTAGCCTCCTAACCCCTGGTAATTGCACCTAGTGAATCTTCTATTTATTCGGTAGTGCGCACTATTATTTCACATTTAAAGCACGTGGAATTAATTTGATATATCTGAGATACCAGAACAATGTGTTTTATTGTTTGATTTTGAGAGGAACTTAAAATTGCGAAACTTATATACATCTTTTGCTTTCGCAGCAGCATGCCTGAAACTCGCTGCAATAAACTTGTAGTTGTTCCAGTTGTTAGGAGACGGATTATGCATGAAATACTTCTACGCTGCTTTCCGGCGTTTCCTCTCAAGCAGTCATCATTCCACCGAATAATAAATGTAGGGTCTTTCCTTCCTTGTATCTCGAACTTCGGCCTCTTACGAGCGAAGTCAAGAATATCGCAAATATTACCTGCGCAGCGTAGATCTTCAGCTTAACAGTAAAAATTGCCCGCAAATTGATTTTAAACCTATTGTGATAAATAAACGAACGAATGAGACACTGTGCATTATACTGTTAACGTGGATCTCTAATATCATGAGTCTGTTGTCACTAGTTGAACCAGTGTCAGCAGTCTCCCAGGACAACACCGAAAGTCTTGGATTCGAAAACGTATGCTCTAGCACCGACAAAGACTGGCCCCGTAAAAATGTGAATTATGCAGTCTTATTACAAGTGACATTGTTCAATGCCGTCCCGTCCCATAGACGTTTCTCATTCTGATCTGTTCTAAATCCCCATGATATACGGTGAGAGTTGAAATTTCCAGCTATCACAATTTTTTCTACAGTTTAGAAGAACTGAATCCACTAACTGATTATTTAGCACAGCCAAAGGAAAATATGTATTAACCAGAGAAAATTTGAGACCTCCTGAAAGATTTAGTTTTACTGCCAATATATTACTTTCAGTCGACGTTATCCACAACGGTAGCCTTGCTTTATGGCAGAATTTATTAGACAGAAGAATGAGTAAACCACCTCCCCTGTAAGGATAATTTCTACCTAAATGGTCGGTAATTACGCACACTAAATATTTATCTTGTAGTGAAGAAGATGAGTGCTACTCGGATAGGCAGGGGGTATCACTCAGTCTGTGAAGAAGACGACGTTTGGTTGGCTAGGTCTCTCATATTTTTAAATAACATATTACTAGATTACTTGTAGCATGCAGAAACTAAAAATATAATAGCCACAGATGCTTCCATAAATATACAAAAGGCAGGTGTAGGCATTGCCTCTGATTCGCTTGACAGGTCCTTTTCAGTGAGACTGCATGAATTTACTCCAGGTTTTGAAGCGGAGCTCGTGGCGATTATTTTAGCTCTTCGAAAATTTCCGTCAAATTAAAACAACGCAGTCATAATGACGGATTCTCTTTTAGTTTGTGCAGCTCTGACAGCTTCAGAGAACTCTCGAATTCTAAGCACATTCAAAACATTAGTACCCCCGCAGTTGAGACTCCTGAGGTTACTATGGGTTCCGGGACACTGTGGATTGAGATTAAATGAATTGGCCGATTCCTTAGCATGAGCCGCACTTGATGGGCCAGTTTTGTCCATTCTGCCAGTAGTTGAATATATCACGAAAATAAGATATCAAAAATTAGCAATCTCCACTGATACGATAGGAAAAGTAACTACATGGACAGACTATAACCACCTAATGTTTCCATGGCAACCCCACTGGAGCCAGTTCAGAAAGCTAGAAGTCTTAATTACTAAATTTCGATGTCGTGTCCCCCCCCCCTAAACCTGTATCTACACAGAGCTGGTCAGACAACATCACCCCTCTGCGCATTCTGCGGAGAAATGGAATCACTAGATCATTATTTTGTGTATTGTCGCCGCTACGATATACTTCGAAAAAGGTTACTAGTTATGCCGTTTCTGAAAATTGGCGTTAGATTGACGGCGGAAACGGTGCTAATCTTTGGTGCCTCAGTTTTGGGACATTGCCACAGGGATGCTTTCAATGCCGTTTGCGATTATATTCAGGCAACCAAGCGTATACCTTTGTGATCTTCAATCAAAAAAACTTATTTATTACTCCCCAGGGTAGAGTGAAGTAAACGCAGGTGAGTGGTAATCATAACACCTCAAATCTCAAAATTGCGCAACTTGATTTTTTTCATTTGCTCTTTTTATGTTGTTTTTTTTACATTAGTCTCATTAAAATACCAATTTATTACACATAGTTAAAATGATCACAGAAAAACTGCACTACACTTTCTTGGCCAATCCCCCTGAGTGGGTATGAGCCATCATCCCAGGGAAACAAAACAAAACAAAACAAATAGGTACACTAAGATATTTTGGCATTGTTTACGTGGATAACTTAAATTGGCAGCAGCAAATAGAATCAAACACCCGTAGAGCAGAAAGCGCCCTAGGATTGCTACGCCGGTTTCGCAATAAGAATTCAGGGATGCGCAGGGGTACGTTACTTAAGGTGTACAAATTTACCGTACGCCCAATTCTGGAGTTTGGTTGCGTTCTGTTTTCCGAAAGTGCTGAGTACAAATTAAGACCTCTTATATTGCTCGAAAGGCAAGCTCTGCAGCTGTGTTGCCCCGCCGCGGTGGTCTAGTGGCTAAGGTACTCGGCTGCTGACCCGCAGGGCGCGGGTTCGAATCCCGGCTGCGGCGGCTGCATTTCCGATGGAGGCGGAAATGTTGTAGGCCCGTGTGCTCAGATTTGGGTGCACGTTAAAGAACCCCAGGTGGTCTAAATTTCCGGAGCCCTCCACTACGGCGTCTCTCATAATCATATAGTGGTTTTGGGACGTTAAACCCCACATATCAATCATCAAGCTCTGCAGCTGTGTCTCTGTCTACCTAGGTGTGTCGCGAATAGCGTGCTTTATTTAAAAGCTAGAATCATTTCACTTGATGCTAGATTTCGACAGCTTACTGTGCAAACATCTTCAAAACTTTACGATGCGTCCCTCTTCTGTTCACAGACAGTTTTCATCAAACATCCAGTTTCGTTCTTTCAGCGCCCGTGGTTTCGTTATCAAAGACCCCAAGTCATTTCCGTCGAGTCTCTGTTATCAAATCTTCACGTTTCCCTCCATCATTTAACTCCCCAAACCCAATGGTCAGTGCCAGTTGACTTAATTTTCGATGATAATTTTCCGAAAAATGCCAA
This sequence comes from Rhipicephalus annulatus, assembly GCA_013436015.1. Taxonomy (NCBI): domain Eukaryota; kingdom Metazoa; phylum Arthropoda; class Arachnida; order Ixodida; family Ixodidae; genus Rhipicephalus; species Rhipicephalus annulatus. The sequence continues at coordinate 86,820 of WOVY01002856.1, read as the reverse complement.
GTTACTTCCAAAGCATGTTGTGGGAGGCCTCCTCCAAGACCATCTCAGTCATTTTCCTAAATACGTAGTAATTTCGACGGATGCAACGCAAAATCTTCAGAAGGCTGGAGTAGGTATTTTTTCTAATCAACTTAATTGGTCTTTTGCACTCCGATTTCCTGACTTCACACCAATTTATCTTGCAGAATTCCTGGCTATTACATTGGCTCTTCGAGAACTAAATTATTTATTTCGGATGCTTTGTCTGTATGTACACACTTAACGTCCACAAAGCAGTCTCCTCTTCTCAGGATATTTTGGTCTCTCGTACCGCATCTCCTATCAGAAGGTCGGTTTATTTGGGTCCCCAGGTATGCTGGAATTATACTAAATGAAATTGCTGATTCGCTCGCTTCGGCATTGTTAAATTTCCCGGTGGTGCTAGTAGCCCCAAAGTTTCCTTTCATTACTGCCGAACGATTCAAACGCCTGTTAATCTTGAAAATCAACGAAACGTCTCTCCTACAATCTGAAGAATTTCGGCACTAGCAATTCACAAGGAACACCGCAAAACGCCTTTCCCGTTAATGTGAGGTGATGATCACAAGCTTTCGCTGTAGAGTTCCTCGCTTAAATTTATATCTCTACAAATCAGGATTTTCATTAACTAATTTATGTGCAGTTTCCAATGAACCGGAAACGATACATCACTTTCTTCTCACATGTCGCCGCTTCTCCTCACTGCGATGAATAATTCTTGAAAGACCGATTGGTATGCTCGGATTGCCAGTCAATACATTCACACTATTATAGTTCGAAGCCAGTTAGTTGGGTAAGGGCCGCAGTGCTATTCTGTCAGCGCTACATAAATTCATTCAGGCAACCGGAAAGATACGCTGCTTGTGGTACGTACTGCCAGATATATTCAATTCTTTGTCCCCCTAACTCATTCTTGTTATTTGTTTTATATATTCTGGTTCATCGCATTGTTCTGCACATTTTCACGTTTTTTAAAGGAACATTATTATTGTTCCTATCTAATTTCTGTTTCTTTTTTTAGCAAGCGTTGTAAAAAATTATCTATTATGAGGTACAGGTTGGCCTATCCCCTATGTGGGTATGAGCCAAGATATCCTAGGCGACAAGACAAGACAAGGTACACAGGCTGGTTCCGCCATTACCACTTGACTTGTCGTGACAGCTTTCCTGTTTTATAAAAGAGTGCCGCTCTAAAACGCCTCATTTTAATTGGTATCGCATAATCCAGGAATTGCGAAACAGTACGTTGCCTCCAGGTGCTACGGTGTCCACGGACGACGATCAACAGGCGGCCGCCGCGGCTGCAACTACTGTAGCTCCTGTCTGTCTCGGCTCCTATCGGCAACGCGATCCGCCTACCTTCAGTGGAGCCAATGACGAGGACGTGGTAGACTGGCTGGACGAATACGACCGGGTGAGCGAGCACAACAAGTGGGACGATGCGCACAAACTTACTGTCGTCCAACTTTATTTGACCGACGTCGCCAGTTTGTGGTACCGTAATCACGAGAGAGACCTCCCTACCTAGTCGGTTTTCCGAACGGCGTTTGCGGACTTGTTTTGCCATCTAGTGCTTCGCAAACTGAAGGCCGAACAGCACTTGCATACTAGGGCTCAGGAAAATGGTGAAAATTACACCAGTTATATTGAAGATGTGGTCGACCTTTGCCGGCGTGTCGACTCGGTCATGAGAGAAGCCGAGAAGATCAAACACATCTTGAAAGGCGTGCCTGACGACGCATTTCAGATGCGTGTCGCCAAGAGCCCGCAAACGGTAGCGGAAGTGATCCAACTTTGACAGAGTTATGACGAGCTCTGGAAACAGCATGACACCACTCGTCATGCCAGTGCGCCATGTGCAACAATCTCCGCGTTAACGTCGGCTGGCACTGCTATAGACCACACCAGTTTGCTTCTCGAGATTAAGCAATTTGTACGAGAAGAGGACGCACGCCAGTTGTCCCTCGTGTCTTATACCTCCTAAGGTGTTCCATCTACTTTAGCGCCATCAATACAGCGAGTAGTCAAGGAGCAAGTGTCCGAGGCGCTACCAACAGCTCACGCACCATCTGTGGCTGCTTCACTGACCTATGCCGAAGCACTGAACAGAACCTGACGCCCGCCTGTCGCGAACGCCCACGTTGCTTTGTCGCGAACGCCTACGTCCGCGCGCCCCTTTGTCGTACCGACTGAGCCTACGTACCAGGCTGCCTGTCCTTTCTCCCGGCAACCACCACCACGTTTTCAGAACCCTTGGCGCACTCAAGACAACTACCCCATATGCTTCGCCTGTGGAAGTGCGGGTCACGTGGCGTAATTTTGTCGACGGCGTGAGTTTTTCCTGCGTGAGGACGTCCGGCCCAACAAATATGATTTCTCACCACGACCGGAGCCTGCTGAATCTGGCGAGCCTGCCACCATGGACACATTTTCACCTCGCCGGAACTTCAAGAGACACCGGTCGCCTTCACCTCGAAGCCGTTCCTTTTCCCCTATGCTACGTCGACCTTGCCCTGTCCCTGAGGAAAACTAAGAGCCGCAGTTCCGGGGGAAAGAACTGCGGATCTTTCGAACTCCGAAAGACCTTGTTTTTCGCCGTACAACGGCGTTTCTGTCTCTGTTGAAGTGACCATATTCGCATTGACCGTGACTCGTTTTCGCATTGGTCGATACTGGCGCCGCAGTGTCTGTAATAGCTGAAAAACTTTGCCGTCGACTAAAAAAGTCACAATGCCTCTTCACGACTTTGTTTTTTGAGCACTGCGAGCGAGCAACGAATTCGCCCTTTTGCTGCATGCACAGCATGTGTCTCTATTGCTGACGATATTTATGTCATCGAGCTTGTAGTGCCGCCGCAGTGCTCCCATGACGTTATATTAGGCTGGGACATTCTCTGCACTCATCATGCCGTCATCAACTGTGCTTGCGCCGAAGTGGAGTTCGCGCTGTTATGTGACGCTGCTTCACTCGACTCGCTCCTTTCACCTGCAAAAGTTTTCGTTACCACCGACGCTTTCCTGTGTCTTCTCTAGTGGCCCAGCTGTTTTTACGCCTTCTGAAACCGCTGTTCGCCGCAAGTGCTTCCTGATTTCTTTCGCCGTTCTGAACAATCACGGTGGATCAAGTGCAACTTATGTTTCCAATCCGTTTCCGTCGCCTTCCAAGTTACTGTGCGGAGAGTGCCTGGGGTTTGCTGATGACATTGATCCATCAAGTGCAGGTGTAGTTTCTGACCACTCGACTACGCTACCTATTGATGCTGTCGATTGCTGCACGTCACCCCTTCCCCATCATCAACCGACGCAATTTCGCGCTGCATCGACACCAACCTTACGGCCCAGCAGCGCGCCGACATCATCGCCCTTCCCGAGCGCTTCCGCGCCAGCTTTGATCACCAGCAACTGACTTTGGTCCGTGCTTCCAGAGTATCTCACCAAATCGACACTGGCCTTCACGCTCCTTTACTTCAGCGTCCGTATCAGGTATCGGCATCTGAGCGTCATATAATCACGGAGCAGGTTGATGACATGTTGAAGCGTGGCGTTATTGAGCCCTCTAACAGCCCGTGGGCCTCCCAAGTTGTTCTAGTCAAGAGAAATGATGGCTCAATAAGATTCTGCATTGACTACCGCTAGTTGAATAAGATCACGCGCAAAGATGTTTACCCGCTACCTCGCATAGACGATGCCCTTGACTGCTTACAAAGCGCCGAGTTCTTTTCGTCACTATATCTGCGCTCAGGTTATTGGCAGGTTACAATGGCTGAGGCTGATCGCCCCAAGACGGCTTTCGTTACCCCCGATGGCTTATACGAATTTAACGTCATGCCATTCGGGCTCTGCAATGTGCCTGCCACTTTCAAGCGCATGATCGACAACATCCTCCGTGGCCTGAAATGACAGACATGTCTGTGTTATTTAAACGATGTCGCGATCTTTTCAAGCGACTTTTCAACGCATCTTCAGCGCCTCGAGACAGTGCTCCCTTGCCTCACCTCCGCCGGTCTACAGCTCAACTTGAAGAAGTTCTGCTTTGGCGCTTGAAAACTTCTAATTTTGGGCCATGTGGTATCTATAGATGGCATTCTTCCGGATCTGACGAAACTCCGTGCCGTTGCCGAATTTCCTAAGCAGAACACGTTAAAAGAATTTCACAGGTTCATCAGTTTATGTTCATATTTCCGTCGTTTTATTCGCAACTTCGCCTCTATAAAATAACTCTTGACTGACCTTCTTGTCGGCAACAGCGACCTTTTTAGTATGTCATCAGCTTGTGATGTTGCATTCCCCGCACTCCGCCACCTCCTTACGTAACCTCCTGTACTGCAACATTTTGATCCTCTTGCCTCGACGGAAATACACACAGATGCTAGCGCAGTTGGTCTCGGTGCTGTGCTCGCCCTGCGTAAACCCGGAATTGATGAGTACGTCGTCTCTTACGCCAGCCGTGCACTCACAAAAGCAGAAGCCCACTATTCAGTCCCCGAAAAAAAGTGTCCAGCCGTCATATGGGCTATAGGCAAGTTTCGACCCTATCTTTACGGGCGCCCATTCAGCGTGGTTGCAGATCATTATGCATTATGTTTGCTCTCCTCGTTAAAAGATCCCACCGGCCGTCTCGCTCATTGGGCGCTTCGACTACAAGAGTACGACATTCACGTCGTTTACCGATCTGGGCAAAAACATTCCGACGCAGACGAATTGCTTCCATCACCTTTACGATGCGATGTTGTGACAAGTCACCGTCTTCGCCTGCCCCCGACATATCTGCACTTAGTGTCAGCGACATGCTACAGGAGCAACGAAAAGATCCCTAGATCGCTTCACTTATCAACTTGTTGAGTTGAACTCTCTCGCAAAATATCCCTAGAGGTACCCGCCGTCAAATACAGCACTTCGTTATCAGAGATGGTTTGCTCTACAGACGGAATGATCTCTCCGAAGGACGCCAATGGCTCCTAGTTATTCCCAGACGTCTCCGCTCAGACATATGCGCCTCCTTTCACGCCGACCCACAATGCGCCTATGCTGGAGTGTTAAAAACATACACCCGCCTGTCCCACCGCAACTACTGGCGTGGAATGTATTGCTTCGTTCGTCGCTACATACGTTCTTGTCTCGCTTGCACGCGCCGGAAGAATCCCATTCCAAGTTGTCCAGCTCCACTACAACCCATACCTTGTCCTGCCCGACCGTTTGACCGTGTTGGTAGCGATCTGTAGGGACCTCTTCTTATTACAACGGCTGGAAATCTCTGGGTAATCGTCGCTATTGATCACCTTACGCGCTACGCAGAAACTTCACCACTCTCTTCTGCGTCAGCCAGCGACGTCGGTTGTTTCACACTGCATCAGATCATTGTACGTCACGGTGCACCACGTGAACTCCTGAGTGACCGAGGGCGTGTGTTTTTGTCGGACGCTGTCGAATCGCTTCTCAAGGAATGCCAAGTCATTCATCGCTTCACCACCGCGTATCATCCTCAAACTAATGGCAATACAGAATGATTCAACCGTAGATTAGGAGATATGCAGTCAATGTACGTCCCAACCGATCACTCCAACTGGGGCAGTATTCTCCCTTTTGTAATATACGCGCATAATACTGCTGTCCAGACAACCACTGGTTTCTCTCCATGCTTTCTCCTTTATGGTCGCGCACCCTCTTGCACGCTAGACACCATCCTTCCTTACCGCCCGGATGTTGCCGAGTCGACGACGATGTCACAAGCTACTAAATACGCGGAAAAGTGTCGTCAGCTTGCCCGCTCCCTAACAAGTGCTGAACAGCAACGGCAGAAACACCACCGCGATAGCCCAACGCCTCCGGCTTTTTATGCATCGGTTGATCTGGTCTGGCTTTGCATCCCTTCAATCAGCCCTGGTCTCTCAACGAAACTGATGTGCAAGTATAACGGCCCTTACCGTGTGGTTAAGCAAGCTTCACCCGTCAATTACATGGTGCAGCCGCTTGAGCAACCCCATGATCAACGACGCCGTGGACGTGAGACCGTCCACATAGACCGCCTAAAACAATATTATGATTCCTCTATTGTCTCCTGCCCATGATTCGCCAGGATGGCTCTTTTCTGGAGGGGAGAAAAATGTAGTGAAGAAGAGGAGTGCTACTCGGATAGGCAGGGGGTATCACTTAGTCTGTGAAGAACACGACCTTTGGTTGGCTGGGTACGCAGGCTGGTTCCACCATTACCACTTGCCTTGTTGTGACCGCTCTCCTGTTCTATAAAAGAGTGCTGCTCTAGAACGCCTCATTTTAATCTGGTGATAACGAACTTTTTTGTAATAAGACAACATCTGGATGAATCTGAAAAATTAAAACGTTGAGATCAGTAGAAGCAGCCAATACAGAATGCCAGTCCCACTGCAGCACTCTCATCTTCCGATGGCAAAAGCACTGCAGAGGCAGAGCATCGTCAAGAATGTTAGCTGTACCCTTGGCCTGAGGCAGAACTTTCTTTGATTTATAGTTAGTACATGTATCGGAAACCTTTAGCGGAGGCCCCCTTCGTTTCTGTGCGCTCGGGTCAACATCCATGCTCGCACATTTCTGTATATCTGCATGGTACACTTGTTATATTGAAGAACAACCACTCATTGCAAACAAGCCAGAACTATGACACTCTTTCGAGGGAATCGTCTAAGCACCGTTTACTTGTGAGAGAATAATTCCTTGGCTGTGACCAACAGTCGGAACACTACCCACTTGTGGCAATAGCCCAATTTGTGACGCTAATAACCCACTAAGGCATTGGGACGCAGTCTCTATGACATTTTACATTCATTTTTCCATTGCTTTCTCGAAGGTTCTGTGATCACTTGCAAAATAGTGCCCTCAATCATTTCCTGGTGACGTGCAGTTACTCTAGCATAACCATGCTCTTTTTCTTTTACCGCCGAAACAACCTCTCTGCGAGAGCATCACCTTTTGTCCATTATATCTGAAACTTGTATCTGTTGGTTTCTAGCTGGGCCTGTAGTGTTATCAGCCTTGTGTATACCTCCACGCAGGCAGCATTTGAGAAATTGAGCAGAGCAGTCGTCCAGGGAGTGACTCACACTACAAGAACAATAGTACAAAGTATATTTATAATGACCCATACTTTGACCATAGCGCCAGCAGTTGCGATATTGTAGTAGACGTGAGGCAAGCGGGTCTACTCTAAAGAATAACGACTACACTTGATTTCCGAAGGACATAACACACCAGCAAACGTGGCTATCACCGACTCACTCATGAACCGCTTGTTGTCGACTGTTCTGTAGCACCGGTATTTAGCTATCACACCATCCGCAGAAAGTTTTCGAGTGTCTCTTCAGGGCTTAAGCTGGTATCAACGCTGCGAACGACCCCTTGGTACATGCAAGGTGTGGCGAGATGAAAGCATTCACTTTCGTCGATAAAAATTTCAGAAGGTCGTGCATACAGGCTTGGGCAGGCGATATACTACGAACTGTCCCACTGAATATCAGTAATATGAAGGTAGTGGTGCGTGGCCGACTAGAGCTCAGCTTACAAATGAAACATGCAAATGATACAGATACAAATGAAAGCATTCACTTTCGTCGATACAAATTTCGGAAGGTCATGCATACAGGCTAGGGCAGGCGATCTACGAATTGTCCCACGGAATATCAGTAATATGAAGGTAGTGGTGCGTGGCCGACTAGAGCTCAGCTTGTACCGATTTCCAGTTGGTAAGCCGCATAGGTTCTTCATGCAGGGGCACTATAGCTACAGGAATACTGTTTACACCACTGCGAAAGAACGCTTCAAGTGGCATTTGATCAGTTGAAAGAGAGCACGACCAAGGCGAAGACCGCCCCTGGCCACCTTCTGAAAAAATTGTCGACATCAGCTCAGCTAGCAAAATAAATTGTAAATGATATAACAACATCTATTATTAAGATAACCCTGACCCTTAGACCAAAGTCCCGAGTGCTCACTCAGCTTTCGCAGAAGGCCGGTCGCCAGGACGTGACAGAACATTTAGAATTAAGCTTGTGCCTTAAAATAACAAAAGGACCCCCGGTTCGCTTCGCGGGAATGGTACGGCGTCCCGCGCAACGTGTTGGGAGCCCTTCAGGCAGAGTAGCTTCACCACTGGGTGCCGCGTCACAGCGCCGAAGCCCGCATGTCTCCTGTTTATATACCGTTTGGGGTTCGCTGGCACTGGGGCTCGAACCCCGCACCTCCCGTAGTGGCGGCGGGACTGCTGCATTGTTCTTGTTTTTCTTCCACTACGGCTCACACCTACTAAGAGGAATTGGCCAATATTTTAGTGGTTTTATCAAATCCTATTTATTTTTAAAACAAAAAACGTTATGCATATGGCGACACACAAAGATAATAGCAGAGATCAGCTACTTAAACCTTTCGTTTCATTGTGATTTTCACCGTTCACTTCTTTGGTTTAGCGGCGAAGATCCTTAGTGTGGAGTCTTGTCTCTTCGTCGGTGTCCCATAGTATGACCATTGTCCTGGTTTGCATGCGCTTACAGCGCCGGCTGTGAGCGTGCCGATCGTAGGTAGAAGAGGAGAACAATTATCGCGGGTGTGCTCATCGCACGCTGTTTCTTTTGATGCGGCGTCCCGAGAGCTATAAAACGCGTTTGCTCCTGGCTCTCTCTGTAAACGTGACTTGCGCTTATCGGTTCTGAGAATCATTAAGAAGGCACGCATGTCACCGCTAGCCCTGATGCAACTGACCTTGCGTCGGTTGGACGAAACTTACTTTGACTGCATACATGTTTACTCCGATAGCTCCACTAATTTCAACAGCTCTACAGGAGCAGTGGTTGTTCCATCTGGTAATGTGTTGCTTCAATACAAGTTATCCCACACCACGACGTCAACAGCAGCAGAACTCGAAGCGCTTCAAGGTGCAGTAGTGGTGCGTCAGCAACCTTCGGCAGCAACCTAATCTGCGCCAGCAACCTAATCAATGGCCCATTTTTCGCGACTCGAGGTTAGCCCTACGGACACTATGGTTCATGAGGCAGCACGGATTACACGAACAATCAGTATTTCAGATAAGGCACGACTACCACGAATTGCTCGGCGAAGGTCACGCTACTGTATTTCAATGGTTGTCGAGTCGCTGTGGAATTGTCGGCAATGACCACTTGGGTGAAGCTGCTCGGTCGGCTCATGACCAAGACCTGCGTGCGCCCATACCACTCTTGAGAACAGACGCTGCAAGGTGACTACAATCACTCGCTCGCCATGTAACTCTCCTACAAAGGAATACGCCGGCTTTCTCTAACGCGTGCCTGTACTCGATCAACCCAAGCTTGCAACTTCATGTGCCATCCGCGCTCCCACGACACGCTAAAGGTTTGCTGAGTCGCATGAGGTTGGGTGTGGCATTTACGAATGCGTATTCTTGTCTACATGGAATGACGAGCAGTTCGGCATGCAAAATCTGCGCATGGGAAGAGACGCTTGAGCACATTTTTTTGCCACTACCAGACATGCGAGTCTAAACTAGGTACTATGGAAGCCAAGCTCTGTCAGCTAGATTCACGACCGCTTACACAAAAGACGATTCCGGAACCTTGGCCAATCGTTTCGCATACGCACGAAGCCAGGAAAGCCCTTTTGTACTTCCTAAGGATCAACAGACTTCACGAGCACTAGTGAAAATACAGCGTGAGACCATGCTTTGTGTTCTCGAGCCGACTATTCATCCCTCTTTGTCTTACTCTTCTTCTTTTGTATCTCTTTCCATTCTATTATTCCCCTTTTCTAGCACCCAAAGGGTAGGGTAGCCAATTGAGCCAAGCTTGGTTAACCTGCCTCTCTTTACTTCCTATTTATTTCTGTCTCTCATGGTCATGGACTGCAATTCTATATAAAAGAAAGAAAGAAACAAGAAAAGAAGGAATTAAAAAACAGAAGAAAGAAAAAAATTGGAGAAGGAATGTACGGGGTTTAATGTTTGCCCGCAGCTTCGCCCATTCAACTTGTGTTTATGCTGTGTTTTTTTATGGCGAACCATTCCTTAGTGAGTTTTGGCGAGTTTAACTGCATCTATATAAATTATATATATATATATATATATATATATATATATATATATATATCATGGCATGGATGGCCTGAATGTCAAGATTTACATGTCATGGTTTAGATGCTCCTCAAGTGGTTTTTGTTCACAAGAAATATTGAAAAACTGAACAAAAGTGACCGACCCTCACTTGGAAATCATGACATGCCTGTCATGCAAGAACATGAGTACATGCCACGCTCATGATGCGCTCGCGGTCGTTTCACTAACTTCACATACACCAAATTGGGTATTACGTGACGTGAATGAATAATGAAGGTATATGACTGGCGCGCACTTGATAATCATGACATTCGTGTCATATAAGAAGATCACTTCAGCCCATGCTCATGATGCGGTCGCGATCGTTTCTTTATCTTCGTATATACCAAATATTTTATGACGTGACGTGAATCAATGACGAAGGTATATGACTCGTGCAAGCATGGTAATACTGGAATGCGTCTTATGTAAGAACAAATTACATGCTACGCTCTAAATGTTGTAGTGGTGCTTTCGCCAGATTCACATATACCAAATTGGCTGTAACTTGACGAGAACAAATGACGAAGATACGGGACTAGTAGAAACATAATATTCATTACATGCGTGTCGTTTAAAACTTGACAATTTGCTATGCTCATAGGGTGCTCGTGCCTATTTCGCTAGCTTCACCTATATGTTTGGTATTAGTTTGGTATCACGTGACATGAATGGATGACGAGCACAAATGCCAGGAGCCAACATTATAATCTTGTCAATGAAATCCTGTATGGCACGATTCACGTCCACCTTGTAACATTGTGTTCATTATAATTTGACAATTCAACATTCCTCATTCGTGTTTCAAATATAATTGATTCCCACTGTACGTAATATCTACCAATCATTTTTCGCTTGTGTCGTCCTCTGTGTTTTGGATGCATTTCTCTATGTTGCGATGCATATTGACGCTGGCGCGATGATTGCGTTCACTGCAAGCATTCGTATACCGGCCCGCGCACCATATCACCTCTCACTCTCTGCCCGACCCTTTTGCAACAATGTTCCCCTTGTCTGGACACAAGGGGCCATTTGCCCGAAACTTTTTGAGATATGTCAACAAGCTACTATCCCTTCACCTGCGTGACGTGTTTGGCGTACTTTTAACGGATAGCGTTATAAAGCTCGTGTCGCGAAAATCCGGCCGTTGGCGTCGTCTCCGTTGGTTTCGAGCGAAAAATCGTCTGTGCGTCTGTGAGTGATAAAGCAAGTTACAGAGATCGTCACGGGAGGCTGCTACTTGTTCACGCGTCCGCACTCGATCACACTGAAGAAGCCATGCATTCGAAGAAAATAAGTGCTCTAGGTCACGAGGCACGGCAGTTTCTTCGCATCTGCTACCCCTCTCTGCTTAGCTTCCAGCGCTTTCGTCGGGACGAGAGAAGAGATAGGGCAATTGCAGCATTTGACAAACTTGTGTAACTCCAGTCGCACTGGACGGATCCTTAAAATTTTTGCACTGTTGAATTCGTGATGCAATAAGCTCTTCTGTTGAATAATTTCCTTGGTTATTTAAAAAAGTGTTTCAGGGCCTCTTCAACGCGTTTTGTTCAACAGGACTCACGACGAAAACGAGCCCATTCCGCGATTTGTAGGCGTACTTAGGAAGCTTCAAGCTATGTCATAAAAGGCCGCGATAGTGCGGTGATCTACGATAAAAAGACACAGGAACTTTAAAAAAGTTCTAAAAATGAACAATTGTGTCCATCTAGCGCAAAACGTATCACGCCTTTCCAAAGGCGTTGATCAAGCAAACAGCAAATGCTAGTTAATGTGCTTCTATCTGTGAGGCATTGTGAGACTCTTTATGCCTCCGAGATGGCGAGTGCGCGGCGTGTATCTTGGAGGCCATGCAACTCTTGTTTCAGATCAAAAACCTGTATGTACCATTTACGCGTGTGCACTGGTACGATCTACTGTGTGCGTGTGTGTGTGCGTGCGTGTGTATATGTAACAAAACATATTGTAACGAACATGTGAAAGGCAAAGAAGAAAAATGACGACGAAGAGGGTTGGTAAGATTGCACTGTGCCAGCACGAACGATCATCGCTCAACTCTTGTAAATAAAACCGTTCCATCACAACTCGCTGCAACAGGTGTGGTGGACGTGCTGCGTAATCGACTGCCGAAGACGGAGGTTGAACCACAAGTTCTTAGACGGAGCCGTCGCCTTGCTGGACTTTCACTGAATACATCTAGGCTGAACATGCCCCACAACGCATAGGAACATCGACCTTTTTCGACTTCAGCGCCAACCAATCCGGCTCCACAATTGTGAGATGCTCGTGCATTCGCCGGCAGACCAAATGAAGATGTCGAGGCTTCGCTCATCAATTACAAATGAGAGAGCGCCGCCAACAAACGGGATACTGCTTCTCAGCTTTCGTACGTCGCGTTCTTTCTGAGGAATGCTGCGTTAGTGTGTTACGAGAATCGCGTGGGATTGCTAACGACGTGGGGTACATTCGTTTTTGAGATCAAAAGAGCGTTTCGGCGACCCCACAACGAAAACGAAAAGAGCAGAACAGACGCTAATGCAACGCGCGCAAGTGCCAGGCAAAACTCGCACGACCTACATTGAGGAAGTCATAAAGCTATGTAGAATAAATGACTCTGGATTGTCTGAGAATGGCTAAGTCGGGCTCATCCTAAAAGAAATCACCGAGGTTGTTTACAGTTTTCTCATCGCGAAAGACACCCTGACATCTGTCGCCACTGTCATTCGCCATTATCGCACTTTTGAGCAACTGAAGACCAGGCGCATCACGCCAAATTTCTGGAGCCTAGCCAATGTGACGACTATCGCAAGTATAAAGAACGACCAGCCGCTTGATTTTGCATCGACGATCCGGCAAATAGTACGTAAAGATTTGCGCAAGTGACACACCACCCAAGCACTCCCTACCCGCCACCAGAGTTCGAGCGAAATGTTGCTTCATTCTCCTCACACCAAGTTGCGGAGGACATTGAGGGCTCTGATGCCGTGCCTCGGTATCAGCCACGTCTCCACGATAGAGGCCCTGCCTATGACGCTCGATCACGAGGAGGACAGCAGCGTTCTTATACTCAGGACTACTAGCCGTACTATACGCCCCGCTGCGGCAAGGACAGCACCGACCCTACTGCCAAGATGCAACTTATGACCAAATACAATGGATCTCATAGATTGACAGAAACCCGTTATTCACGTGATAACGAACTTCGTCGCCGAGGCAGTGGCCCGGAATTCGTTCCGATAAATATAGTATAAACAGCGACACTCCCGTGTGCTACAACTGTGGTTTCACTGGGCATAATGCTCGGTTTTGCCGCCAACAACGCCGCCCATCACGAAGGGCGCCAACCATGTCTTCGCCATTAGGACCCGGTGCTTTATATGACATGCGGACGGCCTACTTGCTTCCAAAGGACCGTTGGTCACGCGAGACCAGAAGCAGCAATTCGCCAGCATCCGAGCGGAGTTTGACACCACTATTCAACCATTCTTGTCGCTCGCCGTCTCCTCTGCGTAGTTGTCCTCTGCGCCGCCGGGAAACTAGCACCCGCGGCCAATGGAGGTGAAGTCGCAGGACGGTCTTTTCAAGATATGCCGCTGCCTGTTGTTATCCTCAAGAACAAAGCGAATGTGTTGATAGATGGAATAGCGATGATGGCGTTAGCTGACGCTGGGGCGACTGTGTCTGTGATAAGCCTCGCCTTGAGAAACCGCTTAGGTCGCAAAGTCATGTTTTACGAAACGATACTATTACATTTCATGGTTTAGGTGGCGAGTGGTTTCATCCTCTTGGTGTATGTTTTGTCAGTGTATAATTTGCTGGGAAAGCGTTTGTATCGGCATTTCTGGTTCTACCTCTTTTTTCGCACGATGTCATTCTTGGTATCACTGGAGGAATGCGGTGCTTCCGTCGACTGCGGTAGTGGGGAAATATCATTAAACATTTTGATTTTACCATCGCTTTCCGAAGAAGGCTACCATGGCGAAGACAGAAACGCACTTAGTGTGATTGATGAAGTGATAGCAGCATCTTGGTGTTCGACACTCATTCGAGTCTCTTCCACAGAGGTTGTTGCTGCTTGTGTTGATCTCGTAGTGGGGCCGCTGCGAAAAAAACTGTTCTAAGGACATATTTGTGCACTGTTTTGTTGTGTGCGTGACAAAAGGAGTAGCAACACTTGGGCGTTGAATTGTTCAGCGACGCCGGTTGTGCTGCCTCGCGGGATAAAGATAACTCTCTTTGATGAAGCTTAATTCAGCTCAATAGCAGCTCTAGTTACGGACTTAACCACCTCTTCCTCTTTTCGCGATATTCACCGCAATGAAGATGTAATACTCGGTATGATCAACAAGGCTCTCAGTACAACAGAACGCCAAGCGCTGGTGCAGGTCCTTTCCCGGCATGTTGCTGCTTTGGCTTCAAACATAGAGATGCACCTCTTCAGTTACCCTCGTCCCGTGCTCGTCACAGAATAGACACCAGCTCTGCACATCCCATCCGCCAGAAGCCTTATCGAGTGTCATCTTTTGAGCGCAAACTTATCGCTAAAAACAATGACCATGCTAACAAAGGTGTCGTGCAAGAGTCGTCCATCCCGTGGGCAGTCCCGGTAATACTTGTCTGGAAAAAGGACGGTTTTTGGACGAAGAAAAATTTATATTCCTTGCCGCGGATTGATGAATTCATAGATTGCTTGCATGTCGCCTTCTACTTTGCAATGCTCAATTTGCGATTCGTTTAGCGACAAATAACTATGAAACCCGCCGACAAATAAAAGACTGCTTTCGTCACTCCAAATGGCCTATTTCACTTTAATTACATGTTTTTTGGCTTTTGTAATGCTCCTGCAACCTTTGAAAAAATTATGGACACAGTATTATGTCGTCTGAAATGGAAGACATGCATGTGCTACTTTGACGATGTTGTGATGTTTGGTCGCAAGTTTCAAGAACATAACAACTGTTTTAGTCTTGTTCTCGACTGCATCGAAGATTACAGGCTAGTTCTGAATTCCGAAAAAATGTCGTTTTGGCGAACGTTCACCTCTGGTGTTTGGGCACTTAGTCGAGAAGAATGATGTCAGACCCGCTCCTCGCAAGATAGAAGCAGTGAGCTTTTTCCAAACCATGACAGTCCGCACGAGAACTTCGCTTATTTCTAGGCCTATGCTCATATTTTCGTCGTTTTGTTTCACAATTTGCGGAGATCGTGTACCCACTGACAAAGAATTAGCGACAGAATGCGACCTTTTACTGAACACCAGAATGTGACGCGGCATTCTCCCAACTGAAGTTTCCGCTAACGTCAGCACCACCGTTGCGTCACTTGACCCATCTTGCCCGACTAAAGTCCACACTGACGCTAGTGGTATCGGAGTAGGAGCGGTGCTTGTACAACGTCGCAGTGGCACAGAGCATGCGTATTGCAGCCGTTGCCTGAGGAAATCTGAACGCAATTAAGCAGTTACTGAACAGGAATGAGTTGCACCAGTTTTCGCCTACACAAATTTTGTTGTTATCTTTAAGGGAGGCCCTTTAAGATAATTACCGATTATGATTCGTTATGCTGGTTGGTTGGTTTGCGCAATCCCTCTGGCCGCCTCGCTCATTGGGCACTGCGACTTCAGGAATACGACATTACGGTGTCGTACAAGAGTGGTCATCGTTACGCTGACGCAGACTGCATCTCCCGGATTCCTCTTGCGACTACCGACTGCGATGCTGAGAATTTCGACGACTGCCTTGATGCTGTAACAAGCACGTTCCCCGATACAGTTGACTTCCAGAGAGAACAACGCAACGATCTCAACGTGGACCCTCCTTTCGCCACCGCTCGTACCTCCCAAGACAGTGGTCGCTTTACGGTTAGAGACAAGTTGCTCTATAAGAATAACTACTCCAGACCTCGAGCACATTTTCCGTTAGTTGTCTCCGAGAGCCTTCACTTCGATGTTCTACGTGCTATGCATGGCGATGCGACATCTGGTCATTTCGGCTTCATAAGAACACTGCACCGCACGTAGGAACGCTTTTACTGGTCCAAGATGTACGAAATAATGATGCGTTACGTCGTTAGCTGCGAGATGCACCAACGTCACAAGCGCCTGGCCACCACAATACCAGGTCACGTTCAGCCATTAACACCACCCAGCATGCCTTTTGAGCAAGTACGAACAGACATTCTGGGTCCAGTTCCGTTATCTAACAATAAGAACCGTTGGATAATTGTCTACGTAGATCGTCTTAGGCGGTATCCGGAAGCCACAGTCATTCCCTGTTCTACCACTGCTTCCACGGCAGTCTTCTTGCTCCACTCTGTTGTCCTTCGCCATGGCCAACCGCGTGTTATTATCAGTGACCGTGGCTGCCGGTTCACTGCTTATGCCGTTGAAGAATTACTTCGCTTGTGCCCGACAAAGTTCCGTCATTCCACGTCGTATGATCCGCCGAAAAATGGCCTCATTGAACCGATAACCAAAAGGCTGATCAGCATGCTTGCCATGTACGTTCCATCCAATCAAAAGAACTGCGATGATGTGTTGCCTTTTATCGCGCACGCGTACAACGCAGCAAAACATAAAACTGTAAGCAATCAGGTAGTCGAACAGTGAAAAGCGTTTATTGCTGAAGACGGTGATCTTATATTAGTAGATACGTGTCAGTTGTAAAAACGTGGGCCAGGTAGCGAACCTCAGTCTGCAAAAAGGAGCATGATTTTTTAGATGCGGAAGCATCTTATACTCGCGCCTTGTAGTGCGCCGTCCGCGCCGTCCGCACCGCTTCTCGAACATTCGACAGCTGACGCGCGCGCATGCGCCGTCGCGCCGTCGCCCACCATCTGTGCCGCGCGCGCTTCTCCTTCGAGAACATTCGACAGCTGACAGCGCATGCGCCGTCGCGCTGTATATATACTCAAGGTCGGCGCTCGCTCGCTCAGTTGCCGCTCGTCCGTTGGTTTGTACGGCGCGTCGACGTCCGAAGTCGCCGTGAAATGAATGCCAACGAATTCACAAACACAATGATCGACGTCCCTTCGACCAGCGCCGCCCTTTCGCATACGTGTGTACGTGTTCACTCATTTAAGAACCCCTCCTACAACCACGTTAACTAATTTAGCCATCGACCCAAGTAAGTCGCAATTTAACACCCCATTTCACAACCACGTTAACCAATTTAGCCATCGACCCAAGTAAGTCGCACTTTAACACCCCGTTAACCAATTATATGCTCCGCATCCTCCTCAGTGTTCCCCCGAGGGAAGCTGCGGGCAATTTTTTTAATTCAGTCGTAGGTTATGTTCACGACAGCGGGACAATAGCTGTTCTAGGTTGTGGTCATGCTCTTCTTTAGTCTTTCCTGACAGCAGGAAATCCATGACAACTGCGACACAAGGCAGTCCTTCTAGCATACGGTGCATCGCAGCCTGACATATCTCTGGGGCAGAAGCGATACCGAAAGGCATGCGTAAAAAGCGATAGCGGCCATATGCTGTGCTCATCGTGCAAAGCTTTGAAATCGAGTTCAAGAGCTTGATTTGCCAGAAATCTGAAGCCGCGTCAAGCGTTGAAAAAAAACCTAGCTCCAGCAAGCCTCCGTGCTACGTCTTCAAGAGTTGGCATGGGGTAATGTTCACGCAGTAGGACTTTATTTGGCGCAGTTGGATCCAAACAGACGGAAACCTTGTCTTTCTTTACAACAGTAACCATATAGCTAGACCACTCAGTTGGCTCAGTTACCTGTTGTATGACTCCTTGGTCTTCCATGCGCTGTAGTTATTTTACTTTGTCTTGAAGTGCTACCGGGACTCCCCGTGCCGGAACCACGACACCCACGGCATGGGGTTTGAGCTTCATAGTGTATTACACACCTTTTAGCTGCCTCAGTCCTGAGAAGACATCTGCGTAAGGCTGTGCTGTTGAGTAAAACTCGTCGGCATGAACGTTTTGTATGCGACGTAAAAAGCCGAGGCGTTCTGCAACTGATCCACTCAAGGTGATGGGTACGTTCGGTTCCACGACAAAAAAGAATTCTTCATGTGTCCGTGAATTCGCCGACAAACGCAGACAGATTTTCGCTTTTGCCGAGCCGTTGTGGCCAAAGAACGCCGTCAATGTCGCATCGCAAGCCTGCTGTGGCTTATCTGGTAGCTCCCTAGCGTCATTTTGTGAAATCACACAACAGTTGGCGCCCGTGTCTAATTTGCATGTGAATGCTTTCCCATCAATGTTAACGACCGCACTCCAGTGGTCTGCTGCTATTGTGCTGACTGTTAAAGTTTCCAAAACGTAGTCTTCGTTATGCTCAAGGTGCACTTCGCGTAGTTCTTGCTTTCTCGGGTCTTTCTGTATGCGTTGCGGTGCTGCCGACCTGCATGCATGCGCAAAATCAATCAACGCACCACATTTCTTGAACACTTTCTTTATCGCTGGGTAGCTTTCACCGCGGTGATTCAGATAACCGCACCGTGTGCATGGCCGTGCTCGCGTGTTGACTGCGCAGATGTCTGCGTTCTGTGGCATCATCGCCCCTTCACAGATCTGGCGAAACTGCTCCTGGCCTTGCTCATGAATACGGCAGATTTCCACAGTTTTTTTGTACGATGGGTTTTCTGCTATTAGCCGCTGTTGCAAGTTTTTGTCTTGTATGCCCAGAATTATACGGCTACGAAGCAAGCGCTCTATTAGATTTCCGAACTCACAAGTTTTCGCTAATGTCCTGAGCTCTGTCAGCCACCCCATAAAGGATTCACCTTCTTTCTGGTTTCTGGAGCCGAAGCGAAATACATTGAAAGTTAGGTTAAACGCAGGTTTGTTGAAGTTTTCAAACTTCAGCAGCAGTACACCAATGTCGTTCCCATGCGCCTCCTCTTCAAACTTGAAAGTATCGTATGCCTTTCTGCCAACTTCTCCCACAATTACGAGTATTGTCTCTGCTTTCACTTCTTTTGGTTGCTTTGATAACTGAGTAGCGGTGTGAAACAGTTCGAACTCACTTTTCCATGTCTTACATTTTAACCATGGGTCACCGGATGTATCCAAGGGCTTCGGAGGGGGAAGCAGTGTCGACAGGATCGACATGGCGTACGGGCACCGCTGCCGCTATGTAAGCAAGCAGGTAGTTGAACAGTGAAAAGCGTTTATTGCTGAAGTGACAGTGATCCTATTTTAGTAGAGATGTGACGCAAAGGTCATGTGTGCATCGTGCTTGATGCTTGGCCTGGTTACGTCATGCTGGCGCAGCTCTGCTACAAAAACAACGAACTTTTTCTCATTTTATTTGTGGCACGTAAGGTTGCCTTTAAGCCCTCTGTACACTTTCTCACCCTTTATTCTACACAAGGACAGTATCGAATACCTTGTGCATCGCGGAAGAAGTCCGCCGGATCGCTCGTCTTCGGACTCTGGCCTCTCAACGTTGTTCGAAGGAACGATACAACGACCGTGACGAACCAGTATCATTCGAAAAAGGTGACTTCGTGTTCTTTTGGACACCGCAACGCAAGCGTGGATTGTGTCAAAAGTTTCTGTCACGATATTCAAGTCCATTTGTAGTTTTGGAGTTTCTCAGCCAGCTCACCTACGCAATGGCTCGTATTTTGTCCAATGGACGACGATCGAGCAGAACGCAGCTCACTCAATTTGTTCGCCTAAAACCTTTTACCCTCCTTGCGCATCCTAACTCGCCCTACGGGCTTCGTCTGCTTGCGGGGTAATGTAACGGACATGTGAAAGGCAGAAAAAAGAAAATGAGGAAGCCGAAGAGGCTTGGCAAAATCACAGTGCCCTACCACGAACGACAATCGCTCACCTCTTGTAAATGAAACCATTTCATCACAACTTGCTGTAACAATATTACTAAGTATGCACTTAGTGGTTCAACGGCGCACATTGGGCTGGATTTCGTTAACGCGTTCAACTCTTGAAGGCGAAGCTAAAGGGTCCCCCAATTTTTTTATGCTCTTAGTGCGTCTGATGACATCATCTGTATGGGTTATTCATTTTCCACTCGATACAACCTACACATCTATCCGATATAGACTAACAACAGAAATTGAGTTGAACTGCCCTGAAATTCTCGGGAGTGTAAATGGGCTCAGTTTTTTTTCGAGGATGTTAAAAGAATGAAATCGCGGTGAGTTCTGAATCTTCATACCTTGAAACGGGGGTGCCCGTTCTACAACACTGCTAGCCAGTGTAGCACTGAACCATTCCCCTTTGTCATAAAAGTGAGAACGTGCAATACTGGAAGCAATACGTTCAGTACTAGTTATATTGCTACGCCAAAACAAAATTATTCAACACCTTAAACAAACTCAGAGTCCTACAAAATCATTCGCAAACGCTGTTGCTAATCTAAAGCCAAAAGTTAACAAATTAGTTGAGGATCTGTCCTCTTCATTTAAATTCGGGGACCCTGAGAAGGACATGCCCATCACAAATCTATGCAAACGTATTATTGCTTCAAAATATATATGGACACTGGCACCTTGTTTGTCGCCGTCACTGCTACCACCGCTGTTTATGATTTATGCATACATGCTTACACACACACACACACACGCACACGCACACACACATTATATATGGGAAAGAAGATGCGCTAACCTCCTCTTTCTGCAAAGCGATTCTCGCCTTTCAGGCCGGGGTCGTCTGCGCGTGCGCTTAGTTTGTGAGCTAAAACAAGGTTGGGGGGTGCTTATGATTGCCTCGCTATCAAAGCAACGAAGAGCGCGCGGTTTTCGCCCCCACAGCAGGTGGGCGCTTTTACAGGCTGCGCTCTGAACAAGAAATAAATGGCGCCAAAAGAGTATGTTTTGTGGGTTTTCGCATATAGATGTGTTCTACACATAACAAATGCCATCAACAGCGACATTCGGCGTATAGCTTTTAGTACCAGCATGCGCTGCACACGGCAGCGCATGCTGGTATTACGAGCTCATTACGCACGAGCTTAGTTTTGGTCATCTACTCTGCCCGCACCCAGTAGACTTTGTTACTACGTAAGTGCATGTTTATTACTATCATTATTGCTCCTAAATGTGCTAGCCTTGCTTCGTAAAACATTACAATATGTTGATATACATACATTTCTTCACACTTTTTGGCGGAACTTTGACTTTTCGCTCAATCAGGATGAATTCAGAAGTAGTTAACGTAGGAAAAAATTATTTTTGCTGGTTCATAAGATAAGGGCTTAAAGAAAACGTCGGACGAATCAGAGCGAAAGTTTAAATCAATTTGCTCAACCACGTTCATGTGTTCGGCTAAGATATATGTCGATGGGGAACCGTCACCAACAGAGAGGGTCACTAAATGGACACAAAATTGAGATGGTGACTAAAGGGGTGCTATAGAGAAACGATGAGCTCTTTCATATTAATAAGCTGCACTCCGAGAACTGTAATTTCATAGGTTTCACAGCATTGAGATCAATATTAGCGAAGAAAATACATTTCATAGGTTTCCATTTTAAATTTCGCGATAAACCATAGCACGTGACGGAAGAAATTATTACATTACATGCGAAATAAGAAAAATACATTGTAAACAATTTACAATGTATTGTTTTATTTTCGCGACATTGGCTCGATAAAATTATCTTGGACTTCGTATGCGAAGTATGTAGCACCCACATAATACAATGTACTTCATTCATAACAAGGTACGTAGGACCCATTAGACGCCTTCGAAAATCGAAGACGTCACGGTGTTTGGGGCGGTTATCTCAAAGTGGCGTCTGCACCCACAGTTTCTTTTCGCGCGTTTTGTCGCTTACCATGTGTCGTGTCGCCATAAGAGTGGTGTTTTCGAGATCGTAAATTTGTACTTTACTGATATGCGAAAACGCGTCTTCATCTTTAGCGTCCCTTTAAAAAGCAAGTGTGTTACTTATAGACAAGGCAACACCTCCTTAAGTGTGTAAGCTGGTTTGCTGTGATGGGACTAGGTAGTGCACTTCAAGAAATGCGTATCATTCTCCATTGAATAAAACTAAATTTCGAAATATTTGCTTAACTGGATCACAGTTTTCACCTTAGAAGTTAAGAACACAAGCAGTGTGTTCACTGAAGTAGCTGAAATATACAAAGCATATAAGCAACGCTGCAACATGAGAGGCCCACTGTTGTTTGCCTTCATTTATCTGCGACAAATCCCGCCAGCGCCAAGCCTTTATATTATGATGTTCAAAGAGACGAGACGGTTGCTGCCAAGGCCGTGCCATGTAGATGTTGTCATATCTAAACAAAAATAATCTATTAACCAATAAGAAACGTGACTGTAGAAAGAAACGTTCCACCGAGACTGCTCTTTTAGCTCCAAAATAAACAATTTTTCATCTTTAAAAATATTATCATGAGAATTCACATCGATTTCCCAAAAGCATTTTATTTTATTAATAAAATAGAGCTGACTAAACTACACGCTTATGGTACTCGTGGTGTAATCTTTGAGCTACTGAAATTCTACTTATCGCACCGAGAACAGTATCTAGAGCTAGGAAAAGTCCAGTTTTCATGCAGTTGGAGTCGAAGTTTCACAGGGGAGTATCCTCGGGACACTCCTGGTTTAACTTACGTAAATGGCATGCCAAACAGTTCAAAGCACGTAAAATTTAGCTGTTACGCGTATGACACAGAAATGTTTATTAGCGCTACATCTGAAACTTAGAATAATACTCAGTGAACTTGAAAAGTGGTACGAAGCAAATTAATTGCAAATAAACGCCAGCAAGACAAAGGTTATGGCTTATATTTAAAAATTCGAAGAATTACAAAGTCTAATAAATATAAATATATGTGCGGATGATTTAGAAACTGACTACACAGTGTGCACTTTAGGTTTAATGTTTTCTAAAGACCTAAGTTGAAACGATCCCGCCGTACGCTTTAGTAAAAAGCTGTCTTCTTTTGTAGGACCAATAGCTCGTTTTAATATATTCTTCTAGTTACCATTAAAATTTGGCTTCACCATTCTCCAGTGTTTTTGATACTCCAGAACTTGGACGTCGTTTGGGGCAGGACTACAAAGGAAAATCTAACAAAATTGCACTTGCACCAAAAAGAGCCCGCTGCTCCATTGTCAAAGTCCAACGCCCTATTTCAGCAAAAGATCTGTTTTTAAAGTTTGATATTCTAGCTGTATATTTAAACAATTATTGCCTAATTTTAACCCAGAGGTCACACCTAAATTGCAATAATTTATTACGTTATCGTTGATCGATTTCAATCAAACTGCACTATTCCTTATGCTAGGCATAAGAAAAAATAGCATGTTCCTAAACCTCAAAAAGAATTATGACGAACAATCAATTAAACACACTGTGCCAGTATTACTGAATAAACTTACAAAAAGCCGATGTTGATTCTCTGTGCAGCTCCAATCAAGAAATAAGACTATTTGTAAGTCGTGCCACAGAGATTGCTAAGGTTGTGCATAATATTCTTTTTTCTCCTTTTTTCTTTTCTTACCATCGTAATGAGATCGCATTGAACACGTTACCAAAGAGCGTATACACATGCGTATGTAGGTCTGTCTATATATACTTGTGTATCGGGTATGAAAATTTAAAATCGCAAAAATCTTCATTTTTCTTCATAAGCACGTATTTTTTGAGGATTTGAAAGTATGTATTGACGCATACAAACTTTGTGTTTTTTATTACAAATATGTTTCGCGTCACTTAATACTTTCTTTTTAGCACGTTACACCTATCTTTGTCTCTGCAATGTGCTGCTGTCATTTGCAAAAAAGGGCACGACGCTTTTCAAACTGTAAAAGCTTTTTAGAATGTTTCCTCTCTTTAGAGTGTGAATGGATAATTAAATTGATTGATTGATTGATTGATTGATTGATTGATTGATGCAGCTTTGTTAGGATGCGGGCAAGGCGAAAGATTGAAACAAATGGGGCTGCCGCGTTAGGCCAGGTCAAGAGCCAGTGCGTTCAGTTAAACACGTGGCTCACACATTACGAACCAAAGGGCTCTTTTCTTTTAGATGCAAAGCCACTATTTGACCTACGTGCCTACGTGCATCCATACGAACACGCCGCAACGCGTTCCCTTTGTCGCAGGTGTTGGGGTGGTGCCAAGTAGACCACGCCGCTGCTGTGCATTGGCGCCACGCTGCCTCGCAGTGTGCGCTGACGTCGCCCTTTATCTCGCCTAATGCGCGCTCGCCACTGTGCCCGCAGCTGCCGCCTCGTCAGTTTTCCCGCAACACCTGCCGCTACCACCACTTGCTACACCGCTGATTTGTCGGTATTCGAAGAACAATACGGAACCTCTCGAAGACGCTCCTGTTCTCTGTGTGTTTCCATGCTCATCGACGAGATCGCGATCCTCGTGCTGTATCTCGCACCCAACCTGCCGAAGGAACATGTTCAGTGCTGTCTGAAGGAGACGCTGATTGCTTGCAGTGAGGCGTGTCTACGTGCGCTTCTTATAGTCGCAAATACTTCAATGTTTACGTCAGTGGAGGAGGAAGAGAAAGGCTCATCGAATACATGCGTGGCTTTTAGTCACTCAAGTGCGTGTTGTTGGTAGAACGCAATACCCGCCACAATAAGAGATACTTGCACCGATCTGGTATTTGCCAACTTCGACGTCGCGTCTCTAGAGGAACCTCTCAGCGTGCACTTGACCAATCGCAAGGACGTGGCGATCAAGGCAAAACGCGTGCCTTCTGCGGTCCAGCGCTCGTGTCTTGACGGCCAGGACGCCGTCATTCATCGTACCTTCCGCGAAATTTAACGCTCTTTATTATGACATTTGACGCATGTAAGCAGACCTTACAACTGTGCCATATCTGCATCAAGGACGATACGACAGTGCATTCAAGGCGTTGTCAACGACTGTGTCGGTCTACTGCATCGGTCTTACCGACACCGTTGCACTAATGTGGTTCTCTAATCTGACCGTGGCTGCAGTAGGAAAGGGTTCCTGTTACCTTTCGCAACCGCGCAAGTCACTCAGGGGAACACCATTATTTTTGTCACCAACCCGTTCCTGTGCATTGTTACGTTGGTTCAACGGCAATGTCTCGACAGAGTAGAGCCTGTCGATGACACTAAAGTCTTGGACGTACCCGATGACTCGCACTGTCACCGTTCCCGTACCATCAGTGCTGTTTCCACGTCTGATATGTTAGACTGATGTATTCGGTCCCTCCACTGCATACAACGTACGTCGGTGCTGCACTTCAGCTTCTGGTCCTTTTGCAAGAATTTCATTGTTCTTTTGAATATCAGACTACCTATTCTCGGACGCACGTCAGCTGTTACGCATAGCATGAACGCTAGCGCCCCGGCACCGTTACGCCAATGTACATAACGCGTGTCGCCTGCCTTCAGACAGGTAATTACTGACCAAGTAGACGACAAGCTCTGGCGCGATATATTTCGGAGCTCGGACATTCCATAGGCGCATTGCCATCTTTGTTGCAAAGAAGGACGGTTGTGTGCTGTTATGTGTGGACTACCAACGGCTCAACAAGATCACTCGTGAGGATTTCGATCCAATGCCGAGCATCGACGTCGCGATTAACAGCCTCAACAGAGCCGAATTCTTTTCTTCCCTCGAATTGTTTTCTTCCATCGACTTCCTCTCTGATCTATGCACGACTCTACCCAATCCTGCTTTGCGTCGTCAAGCTCATCATTTCACCACACGTGAGTGAGTGTGGCGAAATTATTATTATTTCTTAATTATGGTCCAGTGCAGACGCTGAGGTTGCCACGCGTCACCCGGCTACTCTCACGTGGGGACCATCAGGTCTACCTGACGGCCCGGTCGCGGGCACACTGGACGACGAGGATTTGGTCGTAAAGGTCTGGGCTGTGCAGAAGCGCATCGCACTCGGGTTTGCTATAGGTCGGCCCAAGCGACCCACACTCCCAGAGCATGTGCGCAAATGTAGTGATTTGTGCAGACGGCATCGGGGTATTTGTGAGAATAAATTGCATTTAGGAATGCTAACGACTGGTATGAATGGGTTTGAAGTAAGCGAAACGAGACGGCCTGTGCTCTATTGAGGTTTGAACATGGCATTGAGAATACCCACCTCAATATGTAGTAATACTTGGTAATCTCGTTGTAAGTGTGACTTTATGACTCACGTCATCGGCCCTAGAGCCGTCGCCCAGGTAGAGAGCAGCGCAGTCAGTGAGTGCCCGCGCTTCTGTGTGGGCCGACTCGTTCGGGTTTAGTGCAACGCCGTTTACAGATCCTACATGCGCGAGAAACCAATGTATAGTGTGAAGGAGAGTCGTATCACTGGTGGAGCTGTTCAAGATCCTGGCTGCCTGTGTTGATATGCAGCCCTTTTGAAAGTCTCTGACTGTGGATTTCGAGTCGCTGTGCACCTCTTCGCACCGACCATTTAGCAGAGCGAGTGCGATGACCACTTGTTCAGCCACCAGGGGGTTCGTTGTGCGTACCGTGGCGCAGTTTGTAGTCGAGCCCGCCTGGTCCACGACCACCGCTGCAAACTTCTTGCCGTCTTGATATGCTGCAGTGTCAATGAAACTTGCATTTACGCCACCTTTTCTCAGTTGCTTCTGTAGACCCATCGCTCTTGCCCGACGACGTCCCTCATTGTGTACAGGATGAGTGTGGCGGGTATCGGGGCAACAATGACGTTTTCCTGTATATTTTCATATACGCACGCTATATGTTTTCAGCTCCATAGGGTTCAAACCTAGCTTGCCAGGTATGCGCCTACCAGCTGTCCTAGTGGATAACCGAGCCTGCTGCGAGCGTTGCTGCGCTTCCGCTATATCGGGAACAGAGTTGTGCACACCGAGCGCGAGAAAGTTCTCGGTGTGTGTACGTACGGGAAGCCCCATTTCTTTCTTGATGATCTTTCTGATAATCACGTCGAGCTTGTCCCACTCTGACCAAAGCCAGTTGTGCATGGCAGTGGTGTAGGTAAGTGGCAGAGCACAAACGTAATAATGAGCCGTAACAAATCCTCTCTTTAAGGCCTCTATATCTCCCAGAGACTCTTTTGACGAGTCAAAAAGCGTTGTCAGTCTTGGCGACAATTTTCCGCAGAGCGGTGCCGTTGCCACCCTTCGCTTCAATATACATGTCGAGGAACCGGATGGTGTCTACCCTAGGGATTTTCTCCCGTCACTCGTGCAAATGTGTATATCGCTTTCTTCGACCGGTTTCCATCCCTTAGGTTGGCCACCTCGTTCTTTTCTATAGAGCAAGAGCTCCGACTTGTCGGGTGAGCATCTGAGTCCTGTTTGGTGCAAGTACGATTTCATCTCAGTGACTGCTTCTTGAAGGGCATCTTGCACCCGGTCTTTGCTGCCACCAACGAACCAGATGGTGATGTCGTCGGCGTAGATGGCATGCTTGATGCCGTCCACGCTAGCCAGTCTTTTCGACAGTCCGATCATACAGAGATTGAACAGTACCGGAGAAATGACAGACTCCTGGGGCGTGCCTCGATTTCCGAGTGGTACGTTCTCAGAGAAGAAGGTCCCGATGCGCTGCCTCGATCTTCTTCCAGACAAAAAGGACTTGATGTAGTTGTACAACCTGGGACCAACCTCGAGTTTACCCACATTCTCCAAGACAAATTCGTGCTTGATGTTGTCAAAGGCCTTCTCTAGGGCTAGGCCAAGAAGAGCCTTTGTATCTCTAGAGTATTCATAAAGGACTTGGTGCTTAATGGGCAGCATTGCATCCTGCGTGGAAAGGCCGGTACGAAACCCAATCATATTGTGCGTGTAAATCTCGTTTCCGTCCAGATAGCCGTTAAGTCTGTTGAGAATCGCGTGCTCTGCCACCTTACCCACGCAAGACGTGAGGCAGATGGGGCGAAGATTCTCAACGCTAGCAGACTTTTCTGGCGTCTTGGGAATCAGTACTGTGTCAGCTAGCTTCCATTCCTCAGGAACCCTTTTCGTTTTCCATGCTTCATTGATGAAACCAGTTACACGTTCTATGGATGCGTCGTCCAGGTTTCTGGGGGCTCTGTTCATGATCTCGTCTGGCCCTGGTGCCGAATTGTGATTGAGCCTTTCTATCACTCTCCTGATTTCAACCTCTGAAAAGTCCTCGTCAAGTTCACCTTGAGGAGGGCTGCAATACTCTGGGAACACGCCGGCTTCGTCCTCTCGTTCGACAGGCAAGTACTTGGAAACTAATCGGGTAACGTGTTCGTCAACCCCTCGTTCTTTGGTGGCTTCGTGAAGAGCACGGGCTAAAGTGTGTCTCTTGTTGCCTCTAGTGCTGTGCTCATCCAAGATATGTTCAGAAGGTCCCAGAACTTGCCATTTCCGATTTGACCGTCGACAAACTCGCACAGCTCGTCCTGCTGCTGTTTGCACAGTGTGTCACAATTTTATTCGATTTCTTTGCTCAGCTTTGATATTCTTTGCCGCAGCATACGGTTGTGCCTCTGCTTCTTCGATCAAGAAAATAGAGCTGCCATGACTCCGAGCGAGTGGGCAAGCATACTGTCCATCGTCTCCACATTTAAATCTTTCTTTATTTTCTTGTTGGCAGCTGTGGTATCTCTGTAGATGCCCTTGCACCATTCCTTGAAATTGTCAAGAGCACTGGCCCTTGTACTGTGAATGCTGCGAAAAAAATCCCCAGTCAACCACCGTGAACTCTCGGACTCTGCTACGGTCCTCTATAATAGAAGTTTGCAGAACGTAGTGATCTCTGCCAAAATCTATAGCGGTGGTAGCCCATGTAGTCTTTTCGACATTCTTGATGAATGCTAGGTCTGGCGTCGTGTCTCTGGTCGCAGAGTTGCCTATCCGCGTAGGAAAAGCCTTATCATCAGTGATTAAGGTAAGGTCTAGTTTGGTGGCGTCCTGCCAGAGGTCGCGACCTTTTCTCGTCTCATACACGTATCCCCATAAGCCGTGTGGGGCATTGAAGTCACCAACTATGACAAGGGGCCGAGGACCGGCTAATTCAACTGCCCTCTCGAGCAACGTGTTGAACTGCTGGCGCCTGTGTCTGGGGTTCTTGTATACATTGAAAACAAAAACACTCTTTTCCGCTGATTGCGTCGTTGTGTGTCAGGTAGGATCTCTAACCTTACATATTCGATATCGCATCTGGCCAGCTTCAAGTTGTGGGTGACGTGTGTGAGCTGTTTACTTATTAGTGTACAGACACCTCGTCCTCCTCACTGGCCAGGGACTTCCCGGTAACCAGATATGGTCGCTGCAGAGGCTAAAGTCTCTTGAAGGGCTATAATTTGAGGTTTCTTTATTATTGTTCTAAAGTACTGCAGCAGGAGTGCTCTTTTACCAGCGTATTCCCTGCAGTTCTCCTTGGATGAACGCCCTGGGGGTCAGTATGGCTCGAAAACTCTGTTCCTCTTCGTAATCAACTCCTGGGCTATCAACGTGTACGGGAATGGCCATTTCCACGTTGCCAGGCGACGCACCCTGTGCCACATATTGATGCAGTTTGGCGTGATTTTCTAGCGCATTGATGCGCTCGTTCATTGCTCTAAGCACCTCTACTGGGTCACTGAGTGCAGCCGGCATCTACCTAACACTCTCCGTGAGGCTAGCTACACTCCCTGCCACCATCTTAATGCTCTTTGTAATTGTAAGCAACGTTTGCTTAATCTCCTCGACTTGAGATTCCGTGTTCTTAAACTTACTCACTACCGCTCTGCGTTTAATTGCCATGAGCCTATCTCCAACAGTGGCCGGTACCAGCGTGTTGGTGGTTTTGCCTTCAGTATTGCTGTGCATCGTGCTCAGCATTCTTTTAAACTCCGCCATTTCATTTGCCATTTTAGTAAGCGTATCCTTAAGCTTGGCGCTTTCCTTTTTCGATCGTAATATCTACGCGTCTCTTGCAAGCTCTGGGGATGGGTCGCATTGCATGTGCTGCTCGCCGTCATTACTACGAACCTTGCCGGTTCAGGTTAGGTTTGACTTGCCCCTGCTCTGGTTCTTGGTGGCGTGGACTGCCCCGGACAGCTGGAGTCCCCATGCGTGCAAGAAGTCTGCCCTGGGCGAGGGGTCTAGTCTGGTCGTGAATGCCTCTGTTTTTCTCTGGCCAGGTCCGAGACTGAATCCGAAACGGGCACGGGAGCTGGAACGTGGTCTCGTGCCACCCCTGGATTGAGGCCGTGTCCTCCTGGACATTGAGCAAGCCCCGGATATAGAAAGGGATCCGATACGCAATCTGGACGTGGAACGACTCCTGCAGCTGCCTCCGGTTCTGGATGTTCATCGTGTTTTGAATCGGCCTCGAGGAGCCGATGATCTGGGGTGGCACTGCTGATGAGAGTCGTAGAGCTCGAGGAAGCCACTGACATTGACGAACGGAGACCTCTCCCGAGCGGCGCGGGCCCTCAGGCCTCGCCTGCGCCTGACGACATTGGCTATTTGATAACGGTGCTGGAATTTCTCTGGATGCGGTACCACACGTGACGGCCTCCTGCACCGACGCAATTACAGCGCTGACAGCCGGCAATGACTACTCGTGAGACTCCGCAGTCTGCGGTTAGAAATGTGCGAGTCCTTCCACTTTAACCCGCAATCCGCGCACTTTGGGGCATTCAAAACTTACCACCGCATTTAACAATGCTACTTATTATAAGGGATGTACTACAACGTGCAGAAGTTCGTTCACTCCCGCCTCAATCGCCAACGCCGCGAACCGTCAGCACACACGTCACCAGCCGGTCTACAACCATTACCGTGCCATAACCATCCGTTTGGGCAAGTTGGTATCAAACTTCATCGACCACGCACTCTGAAGTCGGCTAGTAAACTTTGGGCCATCGTCACTGTAGACAATCTCACGCGATACACTGAAACCGCCGCCCTACCTGTGCTAAGTGGGCGCTCTGTTGCCTCATTCCAGCTACGACAAATCTTACTGCATCATGGTCTCCCTCAGAAGCTTTTCAGCGATCAAGGCCATGTCTTCTTGTCGGAAGTCCTTGACTCAACTTTCAAGAAGTGCTATCCTGTCCACCGCAAAGCTACTGCGTACCACCCGCTGGTGAATGGCCTCACCGAATTCTTTACCTGCAAACTGAGCGACATATTTTCTGTGTACGTCGTCGCTGACCACACGAATTTAAATGAAATCAAATAAATTATTTGCAACACTCTTGCAATGTTGAGGAACATGCACAAAAGCCTGCAAGGCTTTCCGAGGTGTATGGCACCATTTTTTCAGACAGAAATGAACAACAAATGTGAACAGAAGTTCAACACTAAAAGCGAAATTATAGGCTGGTGACACATCTAAAAAATACGTTGGACAAATCTATAAACTCTACTCACCATTGATACATAATGAAAAGCTGAAAAGCCGGCAAAACAAGATTTTATTCAAGTGACAATACAAAAGTTGATAAACAAAATATATAGAAAAAGTGGAAACAGACATTTTACACAACAATATACACCGCAAAATGGGCACTGGCACATAGGTGTTTTTAGAGGCACACATATGTTCACTTTTTCACACATAATTGTTACGTAGGTGTTGGCGCCAGGGTCGAGTAGAGGGCGCTTGGAGCTATAGAAGAGGTTGAAGTGTCTCGGGCTCAAAACCGATTGTGTCGCACTTGTCTTAGGGTGTCTGCAACTGCAAGTTCAACTCAACGCGTATACCTTTGGTGGAAGTGCTGGGTGCGTCTCTACAATAGTCGAAGCTGCATCTCAGCAGCGAACGTCACTGCGGTTTCGCTGCCATGGCTTACGCCGGCTGCTCAGGCACCAGTGCAATACGTGATCACTCCGCTACGCGACCCGGGAATCTTCACCGGCACTGGCAAGTTCGACATCGATGAGAGGCTGTCAGTGTACAAGTGCGTCGCCAGCAGCTACAAGTGGGACCCAACACTTAGGCCGGCGAGCGTGATATTCTACCTTGAAGACACCGTGAAGACGTGGTTTGACACACATGCCGCGAAATTCACAAGAAGCGACATCTTTAAAGAGAACCTACGAGATATTTTCGCGAGACCAATCGGATGCCAAGCAGAAGCCCAGAGGGAGCTCGTGTCTCGTGCCCAGACGTCCACAAAATCACACGTTTCCTAGATTCAGGACATTCTGGTACTTTGACGAAAAGCAAATGACAATTCATGTCGGTGGTAGATAAGGTCGGGCCCACTAAGAAGGGCATTGCCGACGAAGCGTTCAAGTTCTTGCTATGTAAGAACTGCACAACAGGTGACTCCTTCATCGAAGAGTGCCGCATCTTTGAGCAAGCAAAAGGCAAGCATATCATGCAACGCTTCGGCCAGCTTTCTCATACGCCTTGACCTCGTCCTGTAATGAACCAGCGTCGCTTCATCAACCAGCATCACCAATGTTTACCCAAGGAATATGTGGTGAACTTGACGCTATGGCTTCGACTTCTCGTGGTTCCCACACGTTTAAAAACATGACAATCTCACTCATTCAAGCCGGTTTTCGCGAAGAAATTGTGAATACGGACATAACATCCGCCATTACACCTCGACCGCCCTAATTATCGCCTCTGCAACCCGTCGAATGTATTCCGCGAATCGGTACCGAATTTAATCTGAGTGGCGAACGCCGAATGACAGACCGATCTGCTTCGTTTGCTCTCGGATCGGCCACATCTCTCTCCACAGCCGTAACCGCTGAAATTCATCGTCTGGGCCTTATACTGACCGTCGCTACGAATGCGCAGCTCGTCATCTGTCGCCTCCCGCCAAACCGTCATATGCTGATCGTGACCCTCCTCCTTGGTTCCCCACTAGCCGTTCGGCCTTTCCGCAGCGCCATCCGTGCCATTAGCCTACTACTCGGCGACCCTTGTTTCCATCATACCCAAAGTGTTCCTCGGCAAACTAACCAATGCAGGCCCGAGAGATGAGGATGCGTTGACGACTCTGACTGAAAAAACTTTTTTGACCTTTGCCCATAAACGAAACCTAATCGAAGTTTTTATTTATTATGTGCCCGTTAAAGCCATCAGCGACAGTGTAGCTCAGGTGTCGGTCATGCGATCTGACCTTCGTAAGCGTCTTCGAAAAGTGCGAACGCCCGCCAAATCGCCTCTCCAACGAGTAGCCAACGGCAGCACAACTGCCGTCAGGGGAATGTCGCTCAACGTCTGTTCTGTTCCCTGTACTTCTCAAATGTCATCACGAGGTCATTCTTAGAATGGGCTTCTTGACTGATCATTCTGTGCTTATCGACTGTTCAACCGGTATTCGGAGGCTTTAGCTACACCAGTGCTGTGCCGACGCCTGCGCAGATGCCCAGCCACGACTTCGCTCAGCTGATTTTGTTCGGATTCATCTTGGCGCTGCGACTTATGTCCCCATGTCGCCATGCCGGCCACTTCAGGATGGTACTTACGTCGTGTCTCGACTTTACGCCGTCACACTAGAACGTCAAATAGCCCATCCTAGCTCCATCATTACGCTCACTGACAACCGCGCGTGGCTTCCTTTCTTGAACTTTGGCTCGTCACCACAAGCTCTTCCTGAATGTGTATCTCTTGCTGTGTTGTGTCCTTTGTATCACGCCGGGGTATGTGAACTAAGCTAAGAACAAACACGTTTGATCAACCTTCGGCTCCGACGACGACATCTAACGAGAAGTTCACCAAAATGATGTCTCCTGTCTTGCAACCTTCTTACGCGGACGCCCTCCATCGCGTTTTGATGTCTTACGGAGACATATTTGATTTCGACAACCACCCGCTGGGTCGAACCCACATTGTTGCTCATCCGATTCTGACTGGCGACGCTTCGCCCATCCATAGGCGTCCCCATCGTTTGTCGGCAGCAGGGCGTCACGTCATACAAACAGATGTCGAGAAAATGCTGTCCAAGGATCTTATGAAGCCCTCCTCCTGCCCGTGGGCGTCTCCTTTTGTTTTAGTAAAAAAAGAAGAACAATACTTAGAGGTTCTCCATTGATTGTCGTCATCTGAACAAGATCACAAAAATAGAATATTACATTACGTTATTCGTGTTTTAGTGCACGTTATTCTGCCCTTCGTCAGCAATCCCTAAACAGTGTTTTCCAGAACACCGCTGGCTTTCGTCCTTCTTAATGTACGGGAGGCACCCGTCGCACACCATCAACACGATGCTGCCGTAACTGCTGGTTGCTTCTGGGTTTGCGCGTATTTCCGACGCAGCCACGCTGGCTGAATAGTGTCGCGAGCTTGATAAGCATTTTACGATGAATGAAAAAGAGCGCAAAAGAGTATTTGTGATGGCTCCACCACTTTTCTGTCTACATTCTTCGCTAGGGTGCTCGTATTGCTATTGTTTCATATTTTCTTAACTGGCCTCTCGTGAAAACTACTGCCGGAATGCGAAGGCCCTTAACTTGTTTTCGAGCGCACATCCCTGATCAAGTATACGATTGAACCCACGGAACAATCTTCGGACGTGTGCCGTCGAGGGCGCAACATTGAAAACACGGAGTGTCTGAAGGCCTACTATGAACCGCCTATAGTGATGAGCTGTTAAGTCACCCGGTAGCTCCCTTGTCGTGCCCGGAGTGATTTAGCGAAGCCTTGGGACTTGATTGCGTTGCACAGTCGGGCGCCTTCAAGTGAGTCATCCCTGAATTGGGCGCCGCTTCTTCTGAGAGTCCATGCTTGGCTCTAATTATCGCAGCTACGTTTGGTTGCTGAGTGTCATCTATTAAACACCTTAACAATATATCTGCTTTATGACGTCAGCACCGCACAGGAGTTCAGGTTTTATGACGTAAAACCGCACACGAGCTTCGGTTTCATACATGCTAGAGCAGAATAACAACCATTCACGAACGCAACTCTATTAGTATTAAAAAAGGTACAGAAACAAAAGTAGCCAAACAAAAATATTACATATCTAAAACGCAGGAAATGCCAAGTTAAAGAACATCTTAAATGCAAAGTAGAGCATTCTAACATGTGGAGAAAAAGATCGTATGATTTTTTTTTCGAGGGTCGCATTTCCTTAAGGTTTCATGATTTCCATCCTGCTTCAAAGTGTCTTTGCACCGTGCACACTCGAAGCACAGCTGCAAAACATCTGTACGTACAAACGTCCACAAAGAGCACACATAGAATAAAAATAGAGCATTCGTTCAATACTCCGTCCTTTATACTAGTCGGTAACTTCATGTAGATATGACAGTTAGGAGTCAGCTTCGCTTCATCAGCAGCACCCATTTCATGCATATGCGTACATTTTTTTGCCTTGCAAGAGATTTTTTGCACAACTTTAAATTACATCATTATCTGAAGTTTATGATGACGCAGTGGCACTTATCGAAGGCAAGGAACAATTATCACGAAGGCAATCGTAAATTAAGGCCCTACATCATAAGGTGATTCACCACACGTGTCCACGTGCATCTGGCACCGCCGAAAAATCACATCCCATAAGCAAATGTGAAGCTAAGTCATACCAGTCCTACTAAGAAATTTGTATGCCGAATAATAAGGATTGCGCTAATTAACGCTGATTTAAGACTGTCACTGCCAACCTCTTTTCCTTTGTTCATGTTATATTTAAGAAAAATATCAAATTTCCCGCTTTGCATATTATGTGTTGACTGTGTTGTTTATAGCAGAATCGAGACTGAACATGACCAAGTTAATCTAAACAACAATCTTCAAAGAATAAAGGATTGGTGCGAAGAATGGCAAATGAGTTTGAACACAGAAAAAACAGTCTTTATGACTATAACTAGAAAGAAAGCACCTCTAGATTACAACTACCAGATTGGCAATGCTTTCCTTAAGCGTGTACAAAACTATAAATATCTTGGGTTATGGTTCACGCCCGACATGCGGTGGAACACTCATATTGATAATGTATGCTCCAGGGCTACCAAGGCATTGTATAGCCTTAGACGTAACCTTTATACCGCCCCATCTGATATAAAGTGTCTTGCTTACAAAACCCTTGTCAGACCTATTATAGAATATTCTAAAATTGTCTGGGACCCTTGCACAAAGACAAACTGCAATAAAATAACAAAAATACAGCGACTTGGTGCGAGATTTATTTTTAATAAATATCGCCGACATCATTCTCCTACTGAACTCCGTAAAAAAGCTGGACTGGATAGTCCTGAACTTAGGACGAGGATTGAGCGTCTGAAATTCCTCTTCCAGTTAATTCATAATCATTTTAAACTAAACTATTCAGATTACTTCCAGGTCAACACACAAGAACACTCCAGACATCGCCATAATATGTACATACCACCCCTAGTCCCACGTAACGATTGCTTTAAGTTCAGTTACTTTCCACGTGCTATTGAAGATTGGAATATGCTGCCAGAGTCTATAATTGGTTGTTCCTCGCTTACATCATTTGAACAGAATCTAAAACGTTTATTTTCTGAATAACAGTGACAAATGTTTTTTTTTTGCGTGCGTGTGTACTTTTTGTTGGTTGCATGATTCTGCAGTAGTTGTCTTTCAAATCTTCAGCGCGGTGCAAAAGTGCCGCCTCAAATGCGTCATGTGCTGTTCTGCGCGTATGTATTGCATCGCATGTGTGTTCCATTTCTTGTTATGTATAACTTCGAGTTGCTGGTCACAACAATACCGAGAAATTATCTCGAGACCTGTACGGTACTTATTTTTTGCAAATAATTGTTTGTACTTCCACCCTGTAACGGCCCACTTCTGGGCTAACAGTATAAATAAATGAAATGAAATGAAATGTGAGAAGTGGCAATGTATCGCTCGGAATTTTCGCACAGCTCCGCACACTTGCACTCTGCTCGCGCCTGACCACACTGCCACTGTCAGACTGACCGTAAAGTGGCACTGGACACGTTATGTGAACGTGTCGCAGGCTGGTCATGGGGCGTCTTTTTCTTGTCTTAACGATCCACTTCGCTGTTTATGCTGAATAAAACTGGTGGTAAAGACAAACGCTAACGTGTTCGCTCTGACAGTCGACCAACGTGCACGTCTGTTTTATATAGTAAAAATATCCATCGAGTTGATCTCGTGCCTGTTCTTTTTTCTGCAGGTTCCGAAGAAGGCCTATTACTTCGGGCGAAACAAGCATGCTTGGCTCAGTGAACTGGAAGATGGTTATCAGGTGTGTCATTTTGTGTATATTTTCACTGGCTCATGTGCAAGCCATGGGAAGGCTACCAGCATTATTAATGCTATTAAATGTGAAGCATTTCTTTGCGTACTGCAATCACTTTTAGCGTCCACCTGCGTATCTATCTAATCTACCTAGCTGCTTACATCTGGGTGAGCTCGTGATCACCTACTTAAGTTCGCGTAAACCAAAATTATTATGGTATTGTAAAATGGTTAGAAGAATGTGACACGCTGGTCAAGATATGAATATTGTCACAATCTTGTCGCGCATGTCGTAAAATGCTTCTGGCCAGGCACATACCCGAGGGCAAGTATGTGCCACTGAAATGCGGATATGTGCCACAGGTGATTGACACCTAGGATCTATGCAGGAACGAAGGGAACACACGTGGCTATTTTAAGATGTGAGCGTGAAGCAGTACCTGACATTTGCAGTGACGATGCAATTAATTTCAAAGAATAAATGTCAGGATACAACAGGAATTGAACAAAAGCATTCTGCGTGGCAATCAAGCATTATAACACACACCCACGTGATGTCCCGGATCTACTTTGAAAGAAAAAAGGCTTATATTCGGTAAATGTCCATTGTGCTTGCTGTGCTAGTTATCAAATATTGTAAACATTCCATATGTACTCGTATGATACAGCCGTCACGTCGGCATAACGTCCATTGTAGGTAGGTGCCTTGCGCTGAAGTCGATTTATGGAGCAGTGTCCAGAGCTACCATCCTCGCAGTGCGTGCAACCTTTGTACATGTCAGTGCGTGCAACCTATATATGGACGCAAAGATAGGGGGGGGGGGGTTTAACGTCTTAAAACCACCATATGAATATGCGAGACTACGTAGTGAATAGTTCTGAAAATTTCAACCACCTGGGGTTCTTTAAAAAAATGAAGTGTCGCTCAATAAGAATTACGACACGATCCCCTTCCTTCCGCATGCTTCGCATAACGTGGATTCCTAAGGTGCGCTAAACCTGCCAAACCATTTTAGAGGCAGCATATGCAGTAACTTCAGGCTTCGTAGAGACAGGGCGTCCTTTGGCGCCAGCCAGTGATATATAAAGCAGCTCCGCTTGGGCATAATCAGTTCACAACGAACTGTTCTTCGTCTTGCCTGGCAGCTATCTGACAGGCAAGTATGATGATGCCCCAAACACGGCTCCTACCCACTCAGTAGATCGGCCAAGCTTTGGTTATGTGATCTAGTGACACATTTTTAGTATTGAATATTCAGGACGTTGAGAAAAATAACAAAAGTAAAATGAAAATAGTGCCAGAATTGTTTTTCTCCCGTTGGAACTAGACAGTCATTGACTGCAAAGAACGTGAATAATGAATAATGATAATATTGTTATATATTTTGAAACGTAAAACTTTGACTGAGATATTAGTACACATATAGCCAGATCTGGTGTCATTCCTTTTATTTTGTTAACAAGCACAAACAGCATCAAAAGCGTTCTTGTGGCTGAGGCATAAAGTGCCAACCACTGACACGCGTACGGTCGCGCCTACACATCAACAGCGTCAAATGCGCCTCTCAGTGACGGTGTCGGAGGGGCATACGCGTCGAAGCGCGAAAGATCAAGCGAGGCTTGATATTTTCGCAAACGTCACTACGCGTACAGTGGCGCCAACCAACCAGAGGCCACGACGCTTCCAAATTCTATGCCTAATGGCCACCGCTTCGTTGGCACGGCTGAGGGCTGGGCGCAAGCATGGAAACTCCGAAAGTTCTTGATTGACCACTTCGTCACCTAGAACGACAACGGCACGAAGAACGACGGCGAGTACTACAAGCGTGACGTGGTTTCGTGCCGAGTTCGAATGGCGCCGACAAATCCAGCGAATGCCGGCCGGTTGCACTTGCGCCGGTCTTGAGTGCGATTGCCAGCCAAGTGAAAACACTGTAGAGACTACTGGAGTATGTCGGTAATTCTCTCTTTTGAATATGTGTGGTTTAACGTCCCAAAACCACCATATGACTGACAGACGCAGTAGTGGAAGCTGCGGAAATTTTGACCTCCTGGGGTTTATTAACCAGCGCCCAAATCTGAGCACACGGGCCAACAGCATTTCCGCCTCCCTCAAAAATATAGCTGCTACAGCCGGGATTTGATCCCGCGACCTGCGGGTCAGCAGCCGAGTACCTTAGCCACCAGACCACTGCGGTGGCTCGTTCCTGTGCTTTGATCTGTGATAATATGTGGTAAAAACAAGTGTAAACAAGCTTTGGAGGTATGATCATTGAGCGTGAGCGCTTCCCTGCCGCGAAGTCAATTCTGAGCAGTGTCGTCCGCATTCGGCGTAGGCCTCTACCTTCAAGTTCGTATGAAGTTCATGTGAGAAACGTTGGTTGAAAAAAATTGACGGTAGTTTCTGTCGCCACTTTACGACGCCTGAAACATCGTTTAGTGCCTACGGAGAAGTTTTTAACCACACTGTGTTTCTTTTCAACATCGGTATTCATCATCACTGAAAGCAAACCTAGCAGTATCCGACAGATTTTGGTTTTGTGTAAACTTACGTGCTTACAGAAGTGTATTTGCGGATTGTAACACGTTGAAACATTCGTTAATTGGCTTCGGTGCAGATCGTTTGCGTGTGTTGTCAAGCTAACAACAAATGTGCGCTGGTTCATAACAGTGTGATGGGATTTTGTGCCGGGTACCGAAGACGGTGGTACACTCAACCGTCAGCGGCATCATTTATTTTCATGTATATGATATAAATTTGAACGCGTGTATCTATGGTATCGAAAAAGAAATTAGCATGATTAAGTGTTGCTGGTGTTATTTCACTTCTTGATTCTTGTTCTGCTTATACGCCACACTCTGTAGAACATACGCTGTTTGGCAGCTTTCTAACACACGCATTTTTTCTAGCTCATTATGATACTCATATCTAGTAAAACAATGGCGCTTTTCCATCATTTTACAGTTTACGATATAATAGCACTCCTTTTGTTTAGAACCAGACATGTATTTAAAAGGAACCCTTGTAAGTAAGAAGCAGCTGGTTTCAAATCAGCTGCATGACACAACAGCAGGAAGAGAAGAGCGTGTCACCACATGTGTGTACAGAATGATTGAAAGTGCCCTAGTACTGTACTGTACATTGTTTGAAAATGCAAACAGTGCATCATCAAACCTATGAGAGCATTCACAACTGCGCATGTAATTTATCTGTTCCTCCAGATATATATGAGCTGAACAAATTATTATATTATTTCAAACAATTAATATTTGTACGTGTTTGCAAGTATTGTTTCAACTATGTTTTTTGTATATGCATTACTTGGACCATGCATGCACTTAAACATATTCAAAATATCAAGATATTCTGTGTAGCTATGTTAAAAAACTTTCCAAAGGCAGTGCTAAGGTGCAATATGATGACGGATACACGTCGCATCAGACGTTTTCAGGCACGCTTTATTACGTTAAATGGTAATTTAACTACAGACGACATGTGAAAGCCTTGTATGCAGTGCTTGGCTGCAATATCAAAACTAATATCTGTAGAATCAGGAAGTTTCAGAGTATTTTGTGAATGTTAAAGAAATTGCCAACAAAGTTCAAAAGCCTTCAACACAGCGCTGATCGGCAATCAAAATCTAACTTACAGCCATTTTTAGCACTCTATAATGCGTTCAAATAAAGTTACCAAACACTACAATGATCTTATAGCAGTGTGCTTAATTTTTGGAGGCACTTGTGTGATAATATTTTTCTATTTCTCTCATTTTTTATTGCGCATCTTTCGGGAAGTTGCGATATTTGTTTCTCTTTGTGCACTTATTGTGATATTACTATTTAAACGCATTCATCTTGTACGCCACTGATGCAGTAGCTCCGCATTAGTCTGCAGAGTTTGAAAATAGATTACGATACCATCTGAAACCATTCTACTCAGAGCTCTGATCCTATCATAGGAGCAATATCTGGTGCGTCATAGAGTGTCGGGTGTAGTTTATGGTATTGCAGAATATTTTGACGGCAGTCAACCTTCAAAATATTTACGCACGAGGTTCAATTGTAATCTTATTATCGATATGTGTGACTTCATGATGAGTTAGGCGCAGTTTCTCGCTTTAGACACTACTTTGACAACAGACATCGAGAAGCCTTCCATACTGAGTTTAGTTGCAGTCTTATGACCTATCTGTCACATCATGAAGTGTCAGGCACAGGTGGATGCGTTAGAGCGCATTTCGACTACAAAAATTGTCGAAAGGCATTCGAAGCAGTGGTTGGTTCGTATCTTGTGACCAATATCTTTTTATGAATGCTTTGTTGCATTAGAGGATATTGCTACCACAGACATCATTTGAATGCCTTCTACACAAGACACAATTGCAGCCTTTTGACCTAAATCTCTCACATCATGAAATTTTGGGTGGCGAATGTCGCTTTATAGAATATTTTCACTAACGACAACGTCCACATGTCTTCCATACGGAATTTAGTTAGTTTTATTTACAATACCTCTTACATCATAAAGTGTCAGGCACTTCGTGATGCGTTATAGCATATTTCAAATACGGGAAATGCTCGAAGGCATTCTACGCAGAGCTTGGTTACCAATTTGTGACCAATATCTGTTGCATGATTTACAGCCTTGTGTGCTTTCTTGCGTTGGAGGATATTTTCACCACAGACATCATTCCAACGCCTTCAACACAGGGCACATTTGAAGTGTGATAACCTAAATCTGTCTCATCATGAAGTGTTACGTGTGGGTTGTCCATTAGAGAATATTTCAGCTGCATACAATGTTAAATAGCCTTCCATACAAGCTTCACTTGCCATATTATGAGCAATATCTGCGACTTCATGAAGTGTTGAGCGTGCCTTGTTGTTTAGCGAATACTTTGGCAATTGGTAACGTTTGGAAATCTTCCATACCGGGATTAGTTTCCAATATCTTTCAGTTATTACTATTATCATATCAGTTATTACCACTATATCAGTTATTACCAATATATATCACATCAAGAAGGACCATGCATAGTTGCATTAGAGTGTGTTTCGACTACAGAAAATGCCCAAAGACATTTCACACAATACTTGGTTTCTTTCTTATGATCAATTTATTTTGTATCATTAAGAGCCAGGTGTGCTTTATTGCATTGGCGGATATTTCTAACACACACATCATCCGTAAGTCTTTCGTACAGGCCACAATGTCTTAGCACCTAAATCTTCGCATATTGAAGCTTAGTGTGTGGGTTAGTTCGTTTGAGAACCAGTTCGGCTGCAGACAACCTTCAAAAACCTCGAATCGAGAGTTCAGTTGCAATCCCATGACGGATATCAGTGACTTCTTGAAGTGTTGTGCGTGGTGAGTCTTTTTAGAGATATTTTGACTACATACAACGCCAAGAACTCCTTCATACAAATTCAGGTATATTCTTATGACCAATATCTGTCACATTATGAAGTGTCAGGCACACGTAGCTGCGTCAGAGTGTATTTTCGCTACAGAAAATGCCCAGAAGCTGTTCTACGCAGTATTTGGGTCCTGTCTTATGAGCAAATAGCTGCCGAATTATTAAGAGCCAGGTGGAATTCATTGCATTAGAGAATATTTCTACTGCAGACATCATCTGAGTGTCTTCTACACTGGGACCAATTCTTGTCTTATCACCTAAATCTGTCACATAATGAAGTTCCAGGCATGATTGTAAAGTTATTTGGTGCTGTATATTATGAAGTGTAATTTTACTGAATGTACCAGCATATTCACAATACCATTAATGGAATTGGTAGAGTAGGTATAGAAACCTTGCGATTAAAAAAAACTTATTAGGGGGGAGTCGCCCCCCTAGTTATCGAGTAGCAGGAGACTCAATATCAACTTCGTGCAGTAATATGTTAGAGAGGGGGGCGCTAAGTCAGCCCCGCATATTGACATAATAGGGAGGGATGCCCTATGACGAAACTATCTACCGTACCCATTTCTGAAGGAGATTCCTTCACATGCGTATTCCTTCGACGCAAAGTTTCGTTCGTGAGAGAGGCGCACACACCGATGTTGATTTCTAGCGCATGCCGCTGTCACTTGGTCACTGCGATGCCAGTTGCTTCTAAAATAGTAAAAAAAAAGTGATGGCTGAAGCACAATGAATATTTAACGCGCTCTCATATCTTTAAAACACCTATGAACTCGCTCTAGCAGAGAACGCGCTGTTCTGTGCTGAAACTCGACAGTTTTAAGTCATAAGATCAAGCAGCACTGTGCGGCAACATTGGATGCGCAAGCGTCAACCTGGTCGACGCGACTCTTCCTCCACCGGCGCGACTAGAAGCTTTTGACGCGTAAGCGCGAGCGTACGCGTGCCAGATGTTAGCGCTTAAAGTTGGCGCACCGAAGATAAGTATGTTTCCCCTTCTCAAGTTCAGCCCCAGCTCAGCGAATGCATTACAACAAAAAATTTCTTTAATGTGAAGCGGCTCTTTGACTGCCCTGTGCAACGGTGTACCTCCGTGCAAACGCGCCACGCACCGCAGGCGTTTGTGCCGTGCAAATAGTTGACACCACTGCTGCGCATTGAAGTCACGCTCTCCTCACAGTGCGCTGACGTCACTCTCTACCTTGACTGTCGCACACTCGCCGCGGCACCCGCACCTGTTGCCTCCTCCGACCATCCGCAACACCTTCCGCGACAACCACACACTCCACCGCCAACTCGTTGGTTCATACGCAATAAGCCTGACGCACGCCTAACGCACCCGATAAAACATAGCTGTAGGTGTCGCCTACAAGGCCTACGCCAGCCATCGCTTCAGATGAATTTTTGAGCGCTCACCGCGCAACCGCGTTAGTGTCGGTCAACCCGTGACGCCACCCATGCGCAACGCTGCCGCTTCGTATTCTATCAGGGTTCCTCAAGTTTGCACATATTTTCAAGGTACTTTTTCACAGTAAGCTGTACTGGTGACATTATAAACAAATATGCTCTATCGTTTTGGTTTGGAAACAAAAAATTGGCAGATACCAAGTACAGTGGGAATCGATGATATGTGAAGCAAGAATGATAAAATGTTGATATGTCACTTTAAAATCAGAACAACGTTACGAGGTGGAGGCAAATGATGTCGTACATGACTTGCGCGTCATGATTATCATGTTTGGATGTGTCGTATACCTTCGTCATTAATTGACGTCACGTGATACCAAATTTAGTAAATGTCGAGCTAGCAAAACGGTTGTGAACATGCTATGAGCGTGGTATGTTGTCAAGTTCTTACATGGCACGCGTGTCAGGATTATCATGTTTGCACCAGTCATATATTTACTCATCCATTGACGTAACGTAACACCAAATT
This sequence comes from Rhipicephalus annulatus, assembly GCA_013436015.1. Classification (NCBI taxonomy): domain Eukaryota; kingdom Metazoa; phylum Arthropoda; class Arachnida; order Ixodida; family Ixodidae; genus Rhipicephalus; species Rhipicephalus annulatus. Next base: position 42,292 of record WOVY01002856.1, on the reverse strand, counting down.
TGGTATGTGGAGAGCTAGCAAAACTACCGCGAGCGCATCATGAAGGGCCATTATACTCCAAGGTAGCGCTGACACATGCGCACACTGGGCACAAGGACGCTACGTTATCAAAACGCGAGCACTCTATAGTGTGACGCCAGGTGCTAACAGCGTCTGTCAGCGCGACCCGACCGCAACCGGCACGAAATGCGACATGCTGCACATCACGCCGACGTGTTACGCAGACAACAATGCGTCTCCCTCTTTTCGTGACGGAGAGACGCGGGACGCGCTGAAGCGCGCATTCGTCAAAGCAACACTGCGCGGCGCGCGCCTACAAAAATATGGCCGGACCGGACCGGTGCCTGGCGTGGCAACGCCGCTGAGCACGCGCAGTGCGTCACATTGAAATGTATTGGTGTCTTGACTGTGGCACGTAGTCATGTTCTCACGCGACACGCATCTCACCATTAGCATGTTTGCACCAGTCATATACCTTCGTCATCCATTGGCGTCACGCAATACCGAGTTTGGTACATGTGAATCTTGTGAAACGGCCGTGAGCGCGTCGTAAGCGTAGCATGTAGTCATGTTGTTACGTCACACGCATTTTAAAATAATTATATTTGCATTTGTCACACACCTTCGTCATTCATCCATGTATCGTAATAATAAATTTGGTATAAGTGTTGCTAGCGAAACGGCTGTGAGCTCATAATGAGCGTGGAACGTAGTCATGTTGTTACATCACATGCATATCATGATTTTCAGGTTAGGGTCTGCCGTTTATGTTCGCCATGCAATCATATCATACCATACCAGTTTTGCAATATGCTATGTGGTTGAAACCACTGCAAAAGCTGCAGGTCTATGAAATGTAAATCATGACCTGCATGACATACGTGTCTTGACTTTCATGTTATGGTTAGTCGAATACGTTATTCATGCAGTCATGTTTGTTACACCAAATTTGGTATCGATAACATTATAGAAATGGTCAGGATAGCTAAAAGTCGTAGGCAGCTAGATAGATAGATAGATAGATAGATAGATAGATAGATAGATAGATAGATAGATAGATAGATAGATAGATAGATAGATAGATAGATAGATAGATAGATAGATAGATAGATAGATAGATAGATAGATAGATAGATAGATAGATAGATAGATAGATAGATAGATAGATAGATAGATAGATAGACAGACTCAAAAGTCGCTGAAGATCGCGAAGAAATGCTTCGCATTAAAAAATCATCGCATTTAAATATCATCGGTTCCCCGGGAACCGGTGATATTCAAAGCGCGAATCAGAAAGGGCATATGCCACCGCAGAACACCTATACACTACCATTTAGAGAAGGGAAACTGTACCTTTCACAGTGCAACGAAAATAAAGGTAGCGGTGGTGTTGTGAACTAACTTATCCGACCTAGAGACGGCGCTGGTAGGCCTATCATCATAATTGCGCTAAAGCAATATGGCGGCTGCTTTGGTAGCGGGTGCAGGGGGGGTCGCGGTGCGCGCCCGCAGGTTTATGGGCGTTTATTCGCTGCTATTGCGGGGTGGTATTCACGCACACGGCACCCTAAAGTTACTATAAATATTTCCGCTGCGACGCCAGGTGACCGAGATTCCTCAACTGGCAAAAAACACGCCAACAAGTAATCTTACAATGTTTATTGACATTCGTGAACGCAACAGTATACATCTAAGCAAAGAACACTGTCTCTCATAGAGTTGAACAATACATGAAAAAAAGCAGTGATAGCCATCTGTTCAATAATATTACCCGCTAAAATTGTGCAACCTTATCTGGTGGCTTGTTCAGTCAGATATTTACACTGGACACCCCTTGCACAATACTTGGCACTGTGCTGCCCATTGGCTTTCTCACCACACATGCTCTGAAAAATTGCAGTGTCAGTACGATTAGCTTGAGCCGCAATATGATATTTGACAACGCATTGGCGAGAAGCATATCGCGTTGAATAAAAAGAAAGGACCCCACACTGTTGAGATGGGTTGTTCTCGATATTGTGTTTAGAAGCTGTGTTTTTTAATTCTGCGTCCTATTTTTTTACGACAAACTAGATCAACTTCCAGTTGTGGTAAGCAAGTGCATCCTGGGAAAACACCATTTACAGGATCATGTTTAAAAAAAAAGTAGGTTTACGTTTCAAAAGAGGTAAAATGGTTGCAACGACAGGCTTTTTAATTGATCAACACTTGGCGAATAATGAAAGTCTGATTCAAATATTCCAGCAAGTGAACATTCTTGCGAAAGTTGTAACCGATGACAAGTTAAGAGAATTAGCTACCCTTGCCCTTGCCTCTCATTTTCTCTCAAGAAATTTATTCCGATAATCAGGTCTTCACAGCATGAAGCGTAAACGACGAACGTCGCTACGAAAGTACATTCACCAATGTCGAGCCTCGCTGTGCACATTCCATCAGGCATCAGTAATTAGCAGCCTCCTGTCCGGTGAGATCCCGTCCACGCTGCCTTTACTTTCTTGAGGGGTTCGGCAAGGTCATCACTAATGATAGAGAAGCCGGCCATGGTGTCGACTAAAGCTCTGACTTGTTGTTCGTCCACAAGAACGGTAAGGCCTGCGGTCACAGTTCTGTCAGTATTACATCTTCTCGGCTTTACGGCGTCCTGATATAGGTATGATGGGGGCTTTTTTTCTTGTATTGACAGCCTGCAAACTTACCCCGTGAGGTGACCGCCTTCGGTTTCCTCGGCGTGGGCTTGGTGACCTCGCTTCTCTGGTGTCGCCAAAAGTGCAGCGCTGCGACAAAGGTTACTGGGCAGATGACGGAGAGTGTGGTCGATGTCGGAAGCCCAGCTGGTAATCAGTTATGATCTCATCATTATTTGGCGGCCGTTGAAGAGGGCCGAGGCGCCAGATGTCCTTGAGAACCGACGTCGTCGCGGTGTGATAAGTAGTCGTCGGCATGTCTACTGTCAAACCGTGGCCTGAAAGAGCAAAACGGATCGACGCGGCTCCAGCAATAGCGGGCTGTGTGACCCACACCTTCACAGTCGAAACAGAGTGGTCGTTTGTCGACATTGTGCCAGGTGACTGTCCGGCAAAGCTTTGGATGCCATCATGACTCCTAATGCGACGAAGGCCTTGGCAGGCCTGAAAATAACTGGTCGTATGGGGGCTGAATGGGTGGGCGCCGCGGTGTCCCCTACTGCGGTGGTGACCGAGGAACGGCTGCAGGTGGCGGGTAGTATGAAGGCGGGACGAGTAGGGAGCTGCGAAGGGCGGTGGCGTACGTGATGAGACATTGCTAGGTGGAAAGATTAGCCGTCGAGAATGCAAGGCAGATTTCATCGCGTACGACTTGAGCAAAATATGGCAAAAGAGGGGTGTGTCCACTACCGTAGTGTGCAACCTCTGCAGTTCTTCCCGAACATGCTCTCCGATCATGATCACAATCTCTCTGATCACGCAAGGAACTCTGATTGTCAAACGTCATAGCGATGGCATTAATTTGGGGGCTGCTATACAAGCGGTCATACTGTCGGCGGCGTTGGTGAAGTGACTGTTCGATAGCGGACGTTCCTTTGATGAAGTCCATCTCAGAGCTTAGTGGGTTGCTTAGAATTCCGGCAAACAGCTGCTCTTTCACGCCGCGCATGAGGTAGTGCAACTTCCTATCTTCGATTATCTGTAGGTCATCTCTCCGAAACAGACGTGCCAAGTCTTCGGTGAACATGGCGACCATTTCATTATGTTTTTGAACCGTTAGCTCTAGCATTTAGTGGGCGCAGTCACGTCGGCTGACATTGGCAAAGGTTTCAAGCATCTGCTGGTGAAAGTCGGTCAGCGTCGACAGACTGTCTTCTCTGTTCACGTATCAAAAACGGGTGCTGCCATAAAAAAAATAGGTGCGGGAGTGCTTTTTCTGAGCAGGCCACTAGTTAATATTCGCAACACGTTCTTGGTGATCTAACCAGTCCTATACGTCTTCCTCCCCACCAAAGCGCTCAGGCTGCAGCGGTAGAAAAAGAAATGTTACCTGAGATGGAGCGGGAGCATCGGTGCCGAGAAGTACCGGCTGGCGGCTGGGGTTAGCCATTGCTAGAAGTCTTCTCGAGGGTTCCTGCGAGACTTTGAACTCTGGAAGAAGGCCGCTTAGATGACGGATGAATCGATTGACAGGGGTTGCAATAGGCACGTCCGGGCTGCATGAACACATCTCCGACAAACTATGTGCAGCATCGGGCAGCGTTGCGGCCGAGCACCTCCTCCAGTGTCGCAGTAAAACGTGAACAAAAAATAACAGTACCTTACGGCAGAAAAAGAGCGTATTCAGGGTCAGCTGTACAACAAGATGCCTGTTTCGTTGTCTCTAAAAGCCCCCTGTCCGACTAGCTGAAATCTACAAAACATTCCTATTGTCGTTCTTTTCGTAAACGCACGTGTCAATATATTTTCCTAAAAAATTGCATAAACTTGAGATAAGCCTCATCTGCACGTTTTTCTTTTACACATTACCCCATGTGACCACAACAATACGTTCCCAGAATGCAGACAACGTGTTAGCATTTTCTAGCCGATAAGAAAAAAACGCTTGACGCTAAGCGTGACGCTACTAGCTGCTACCATTTGTGCACCTCGCGCGAGCAGCGTTATCGACACTGACATATCCCGCTGTTTGCCCCAATAATCTTATCTAAAGTGCATTTGCATCTGCGACCTGTTTACCGAAGAACACAATGATATCGAGACAGTCGGGTCATTCAACGATGAAACACAGCACCAGAAGCATCGATTTGAAGTCGCACTGCATTCCTAGCCACTGCGCTCGATTCTATCAAACAACCGCAACCATGAAGTTGCTGCGCGAATACTTCACCGTTCAGCGCAACACATAGCCGCAAATATAAAGCTAAAGCATTGACAAAACAAGGCGATCAGATTGATTGATTGATAGATATATGGGGTTTAACGTCCCAAAACCACTATATGATTATGAGAGACGCCGTAGTGGAGGGCTCCGGAAATTTAGACCACCTGGGGTTCTTTAACGTGCACCCAAATCTGAGCACACGGGCCTACAACATTTCCGCCTCCATCGGAAATGCAGCCGCCGCAGCCGGGATTCGAACCCGCAACCTGCGGGTCAGCAGCCGAGTACCTTAGCCACTAGACCACCACGGCGGGGCAACAAGGCGATCAGACAGCAACACTCTGACGGACGTTCTGTTAACTATTTTTAAAAGACGAAGACACATTCATTGACGTCAAGCGTGTACTGCCAGAATACGAATAAGGTTTACGACGACAGAAAATAGCGCAAAGAAACGGGGACACAAGACGAGGACACACGGCACAGGCGCTAGGTTTACGACGATACTTTTATTCCAAAACGAAGATACCTTTATTCCACAAGGGGTCTGACGAATTATAGACGACAATGAAAGGCACTTATTGTATTTCAGCAGCAGGTTTCAAATGCGGAGCAGTTCTTAGTTGGACGATCTCACGCGTCGTGTGCCAGCGGCAATGTCCCCCCCCCTCTCCTCTGCGCATTCTCGCGCCGCACGTATCGTGCCACAAGCTTGCATGTCGTGCGAACTGATTGCTTTCCCCCTCCCCTCGTCTGTAACGGCCCAAGTAGGCAGCGGTCTGCTTGTAAAAACGACTGCCTCAGCCGCACTACGTTCACTAGCCACCCCGTATATGTAGGCACTGTATCGCATATCAACGCCCCACTACTCCTTGAAGGGACCGCCTCTCCTTCATTCAATGAATAAGAATAATAAAGATGAAATATCTCTTAAGCATTTCCAAACCTTACAGTTAGTATGATGGAGCAATTACTAGCGTGTTGCGTGAGGCGCAATCAATACGGCTGATGCAGAGCGTGGAGCCAGCTCCGGACCCGTCACCTAACAAAGCTGATCGCTTTCGCGAAGACGAACGCGGAAGACCCGAGCACGGAAAAGAAAGAAGACTTTATCGTTTACAGGGTTGAGAAGCGGAACCGTCAAGGTCGCCCCCTTCTGGGACTAGAAGGGGAAAGCTTACTCGGAAGAACATCGTGCAAGAAGCAGGCCAAGCGCTACCGTCTGAGTTTAAGTCATTGTTGGCATACACGCGTCCCAATGAGAATGCCGCAGAGACGCGACCACTGGGCGGTCCGAGACATGACGGCGGCACGCAGGCGAGCATATTCTCCCCCGCTGTGCCTCATTACCGACTGTTGTTAGGATGGCGGGGTGTCTCGCTGTCGCGTACACACCTGGTCAGTGCACAGGGCCTCACGGTGTACTTTCCGCGCTTAAGGAGGCTTCTATCAAGTGACGTGTAATGAAAAGGCAGATGGAGCTGGATCCTGAGAATGGCTATCGACGGAGGTCGGCCAATTTATGGCCTGGCATGGGAGAGTGTGACACGCGCAAAACCTAACTCTATGCGTGTTGTATTTGGCTACGTGGTTTTTAGCAATGCAGTGCATGTTATGAAATTGTTTCTGCAATTGGTTGTGATGATGCGAGCCCCAACTTGTGATTGGGTTGTGTGAAGACCCTCTGTTGATTTGAGGGTTAAAAAAGGATGTTTGAATCTAAAAGAAAGAGTGGAGGTTCGGGCTTAGACTCGGTCAGACGGCTGAGGCTGCAATAAAGTGTCTCTTCACCGGACTACGGCTATTCCTTGGCGCTGCCACCGTGCACTCGAGTTATCGAGGGGACCCATTCCAAACCTCAAACATCTTCTCCTTAGCTAGTGTAGAAGCTAGTCGAGGAGAAGGAACTTAGCTGGCGCAGTCGACAGTATAGTGGAGAGCCCGCGGCGAGGAAAGTGCTAAAGTCCGGGAAGCTGACAAGACCCTAATCGCGTTTGGAACCTGCTGGAGCGCTGCGAGAAGTAGCGTCAAGACACACGCTTCTTTAGGACCTGTTGGCGTGCGGCGAGAGGCAGCATTAGCATTCGTTACGAGCCTGCCGGTGAACCTTAGAGCCAGGAGTTGGGTAGCGCAAGAGCGCTGCACGTCTGCAAACGAGAGCCGAGCAGCAGATACAGCTGACGCGGCTGACTTCCGACTACGACAGGGGTGGTCTGATGCAGCACCCGGAGAGTCAAATGATTCACCGCAACTAGAATTTGCGACCAGATGTACGCAATTCTAAGTGTCATGGTTATCGGACGACGCATCAATACTAGGTGAGGCCTGCTTTGTGCTCTCTCGATGCCCCAAATTTTTTTTTCTGAATGCACTTGCGTTCAGGCATACTCTGGGAGATGGCTGATTCAGCAAGAGATGTGATGGAAGGTAACTGTCAATAAATTGGATCGCACCCGCGAGTTTATGCTCGAGAGAGAAGTGTTAAAGCTCAAGCTCGAGCTAGAAAAAATGGAATCGTCGCGTGCTTTGTCAGAGGAGCCAGAAAACCGGAACCAGCACACCAGTATTGGATGACAAGTGAAGGAACTGAAAGCAGTCCTAGCGCCCATGCCCAGTAATGAGCCAATGATTCCAGCCTGGTTCAAACAAGTGGCCACTCTTTTTGCAGCATTGAGCAAACCCGATGAAATTCCGGGCACGATTATACAACCATTCCTAAATGACAAGATGCGTACTTTCGTTGCCAATCAGGCAGAAGCTGGGGTTATGCCGTATCAAGATTCAAAGTCGAGAATTCTAAAAGAGCTGAGGATGACTCCAAGTGAGTACCGTCGAATGTTTCTGCAAATAAAGAGAGAGGAAGGTGAATCTTGGAACCAAGTGACAGCGCGCCTGCAGACGATGTTCGCTTATTACCTTTAAGTAAAGAGGTGGAGTCATTTGAGAGTCTTCAGAAATTGCTGATTGTTGATAGGCTGAAACAGTTATTGCCAAATGATCTCCGCTCTCTGGTCACTCAGAGAAAAATAAAGGGTCGGTTGATGCCCAAAGATATTGCCGAGTTAGCCGCCAATTTCGAAGAGAGCCTCGACCGTGGCAGACAGAGAATTATGCAAAGGAGTTGCCACAATGCTACGCCAAGAACGCAAAACTTTAGGGCGAAAGCTAAACAGTTCGCTTGTGCAAGCTTGAACCATAATTCAGGAGTTTGCTTTCGATGTGGACGGCAGGGCCACTTTCAGAGAGATTGCGAGCTCTTACGGAACACTGCTGCTAATACAGCCGAAATTTCATGCGTAGCTTCCGATAATAAGCGATCGCTTGAAAGCCAAGTCGCACTGTCGCGAAACTCCCCCATTGTGCAAAACTAGCTGATGAGGGATCCGCAGATTGAGATTCTCGTGGGAAGCAAGTCCTGCTTCGCGCGCGTTGACACAAGTGCCGATGTAACAGTGGTACGAGAGAATGAAGTGTCCACTGAGATTTTGGACCAGAGTAGAGGCACAGTAAGGCTAACAGGCACTTTTGGTCATGGTGCTTCTGCACGTCTGCTGTACGGACCTTAAGCTTTTCCAACCTCGTCGGGAAGCGCTGCTCAGCCTGGGAAATTGCGATACGCGGTGACCAATAGGTTGAGTACGAGAGTGTCGGCATTGCTCAGTCCCGCTGATTATGAGTGTCTTCGTCATCATCGGCAAAAGCCACAGCACGAACAAAATGAGGGTAATGTGAGAGAGATCAACTGTTCAAGACAGGGCATTACACCGGAGCAGTACTCACCGACGAGGGAGCCCGAGCATGTGCCTCGAGGTTCTAACCCTAGCGCTAACGCTATGCAGCGAGTGAAAAAACAGGACAGCTCAGCAAGGAAGCAGCAAACGACTAAGTCCGTGTTACTTGTACAGCAGGCGTAGTTGAAAAGTGTCAATTCTGCCGTGGAAGGTACTAAGGTGGACAGCGAGCGGCTTGGTTAATTTGGTGGAGATTACCTCGACGGAGAGAAGGAGTGCGATGAGTTGTTTGCTGATGTGTTGCGCCAGGTGAAAGAGAGGTCGCACGTCAAGGGAACTGATGGGGAGCAGTTAAATGGGAAGCAGTCACGCCAGTCAGTGGTGCTAGAGTCGCACCGAGACGAAGTCTTGGTGCACAACTCTCGTGCCAGTAACTTCTATAAAAAGGAAACGAGAAAGCGCGTTAAAAAGCGGCTAGCACTGCAATTCGGCGGTAGGACGAGGGGGTTCTGCGTCTTGCGCATTCGCCGTTCAAAAGGGAAAGTCGCCAGACTAGGACCATCGCGTGTCCGACTCAGAGGTGAAGTTGAGACGTTTGCTCTTTAGAGGACTTAACTACCGAATTTTGAAAGATATTTTTGTTCGGGTTCGTTTTTTTAATTTTGAAACAGTTTTTAATATAATCGCCGTGGAGAGCAGTTATTTTAGTAACTTGTTTTTTTTAGTGTTAAGGTATGTCGTTTTACCGACGGGTAGGGACATTGTAATAAGTTTTAAATGGAAAGTCAGGTTCTTATTGGAAACAGTGGTTCAAGAGTGTCGAACATGCTGCCAAGAAACGTAAATGCACAGGTAGCCTTTCATTGAGTTATAGGCCTTCGCGTTGTTTTTAACACAACAAGTTAACGACAACAAACCCCAGCAAAGCATTTCTTTGGCCACGGACGTATCGGAGACGGTAATTAAAGGTTGAGTCTTCCAAACGATAGGTGAGTGTACACAATAAGTCGCATTTTTCAGTGAGAGGCTGAACCAGTCGCAACAGGAGGTGTCCACAGCTGAATGATAGGTGATTGTGAAACAAAAATTCTTCGTAATTAGGGCGCTGTGAGTGAGGCTACTAATGCTCTTTCGCGTCTCTGACGATCATTGGATTCAGTGATCGTAACTGTTTAGTGGCAATAGGATGTTTTCTCTGTTTCATAAGGTTGAGTTTCGTTGTTGGTGGTGTTCTTGTTGTTGATATGTAGTCACTGAAGTAGTTTCTGTGAATTGAATGACTGTACAGGAGTATGAATCGCACGTTTAGGTGTTATGCGTGATGGTAAAGTGGGTCTAACAGTCTAATAGTTTCGACATGATGCGAAAATTTCTTGTTTGTTGTACTGGGCATTTTTTGTTGTGTTGTTGTCAAGACGCAAGCTTGCCTCTAAGTGGTAGAACTCCTTTTAGGTGTAGTAGATGTGTTGCGTAGGAATTATTTTGTAGATAAAATAGCGGAGTGTTTGTGAAGTAAATTCATTATCAACTTTTTTCTTGGTGCGATCCGTTGAGACAAAGATATACCTATAGCGCTGAGTTCGTCCCTCTCTTTGCGTGTGTTATGAGGGGCCTGAAAGGCGCATGGAGTGGGTCTCACGTAATTGGACAATTACCGTTGATTGATATGTGGGGTTTCACGTCCCAAAACCACTATCAGATTATGAGAGATGCCGTAGTGGAGGGCTCCGAAAATTTAGACCACCTGGGGTTCTTTAACGTGCACCCAAATCTGAGCACACGGGCCTACAACATTTCCGCCTCCATCGGAAATGCAGCCACCGCAGCTGGGATTCGAACCCGCGCCCTGCGGGTCAGCAGCTGAGTACCTTAGCCACTAGACCACCGCGGTGGGGCGGACAATTACCGTGTGGTGTGCTGAATTTAAAAAGCAATAGCCGCAGGACTATGCACGGTGCGTGTGCCCTGGGTCAAGCTAATGCGAACTGACTAGCGCTATGGACTTCATGCTGAGTGCGTTTTTCATTGTTGTGCAATACGAGAGTGTTCTTTTTCGGAGGACCATTTGAGCACATTGTCTATGTGTCACTGTGTCTATTTCACAGAAGGACGCGAAAGTTCTGTTGAGATTCAAGTGAAAATTGATTCACGCATGTCTGCGCACCGAGAGAGGGACTATTTTGAGCATTTTTCTGTTTTCTTCTTTTTTGTATTGCGTTGCTGGACATCAAGATTCCAGTAACACTCTTGAGGGAGGACGAGTTAGTATGAGGCAATCATTAGTGATGTGTTGTGTGTAGCGCAATTAATGCGGCTGATGATGATGACCGACCCATCAACTAACAAAGCTGATCGGTTCCGCGAAGGCGAATGCGGGAGAGCCGAGCACGGGAAAGAAAGGATACTTCTTCGTTCACAGGATTCACGAGCGCAGTCATCAAGGTCACCACCTTCTGGGACTAAAACGGAAAACCCTACTCGGAAGGGCGTCTGGCAAGAAGCAGGACAAGCGCCACCGTCTGAGTTTAAGCCATTGTTGGCACACACGTGTGCCATTAAGAATTACGCAGGGTCTGTCCGAGACTTAATGGCGGCACGCAGACGAGCTTATTCTGACCCGCTATACGTCATTACCGACTGGTGTTAGGATGGCGGGGTGCCTCGCTGTCGCGTGCACACCTGGTCAGCGCACAGGGCCTCACGGTGTACTTTCCGCGCTTAAGGAGGCTTCTATCAGGCGACGTGTAATGAAAAAGCAGATGGAGCTCGAGCGTGAGAACGGCTATCGACAGAGGTCAGCCAATACTTGGCCTGGCATAAGAAAGCGTGACGCGCAGAGAACCTAATCCTTTGCGTGTTGTCTTTGGTAACGTGGTTTTCACCAATGCAGTGTATGTTATGAAAGTGCTTCTCCAATTGGTTGTGATGATGCGAGCCCCAACGTGTGATTGGCTTGTTTGAAAACTCTCTGTTCAACCGAGGGTTGAAAAGAAAATGTTTGAGTCTGAAATAGAGAGCGGAGGTTCCGGCTTAGACTCGGGCCGACGCCTGAAGCTGCAATGAAGCGTCTCTTCACCGGAATACGGCTATTCCTTCGCGCTGCCACCGTGCCCTCGAGTCATCGAGGGAACCCATTCCGAACCTCAAACATCTTCCCTCGTTAGCTAGTGTAGAATCTAGTCGAGGAGTATAAAATTATATGTTACCCAATTATAAAAGATTCGCGTGAAAGCCTTACCACTCTTTGTTACTCCTCCCTAAAGTATTACCCGAAAAAGGGCGTTTAAGACAAAAATAAATTATGATGATGACTCTGCGATGCATTTACTCGAGCTCCCCCCCCCCCCCCGTGAGAAGATGCGGGCGGAAGTTTAGAGGCAAAACTTGCTATACCTAAGGTTTGTTCCTCCAAGGTCATCGTTGTTCGTGACGGCCTAGTTCGATGACTCACTCAGCAAGTGCGGCCGGGCGGACAAACAGACAGATAGATGGACAGACGGACAATTCCCGGTTAATCGATAAACACCGACACTTCGTTCTACTCATCATCATTCACGTGAATATGCAGATTTTTTTAGCTGTCCTTGTTAATGCATCGGAAGGCTCCGATTGACGTCGAAAGCAGGTTGAAGAGATTGAGTCATTAGAGTTGGTTCGGCAGAATTGTTCAGGGTTAAAGCGTGGTTGTCCTCTGGTATTTCATCGATTCAGGCAACCGTTGTGCTTTGGCGCACGTGCTAGCACTTGTTGCTGAAGTTCTTGGGCATTGCTCTTGCGTTCCCTCCTCGCAGCTCGGCTATTTTTCTGGAGACGCAAGTCTCGCGCTTGATCAACTGTTGCTGGTTGCCTTCAATGACATCCTGCATGTCTGTTGATTCTTCAGTGTCAACGCAGATTCTGTCGCTTGAGCTACGAGGAACGGTGATTTGGATTTCCACCACAATCAAGGCGTGCCTTCCTGACGGCTTGTGTAGTGGCATCCCTCTTTCTGGGGATAGTATTATCAACTTCGTTCACAGGTAGACAACGCCAACATGGAGGCGTAAAAAGTTCATACCAAGGGTGACATCTTTCGAGAAATTCTGCTATATAATGAAGCTTGTGGGACAAATCTGACAGTTGATTATGACTGTAGCTGTGCAGATTCCTGCCGGTGTAACTTGCTTACCTCCAGCTGTATGGCTTTCGGGCCCTTGTCATGTGGCCCTAACTTTTTCAACTACGTGACATAAATATCAGTCATGAAATCGGCTCCGGTGTCGACGAGAGCTGCCACGCTGTGGCCGTCAGTGAGAACGTCGAGGTCTGTAGTTCGTCGTCTCGCTCTGCGGTAAAGTCGTGGTGTCGGATCTCAGCTATGGCAATTCGTATCGCTGCTTCAACGTATCGTCATCAGGTTTTCTTCTGGCCACCTGTTTCGACGTTGGAGCTACGTTACAAAGTCGGCAGACGGGGCTTCAAGTCTGGGAAGATATCCCTGGTTAAAGTTCCGTCTCCCAATTCTCAAATGAGGTCCATGCCTCATCATTTAGGTATAAGTCGGTGCAACGCAGCTTCTCTTCAATGTAACTGTGATTGAGGATAGCCACTCGGTCGTAGGTCGATTTCCGTGTCTTCCCTAGGTAATTCAAAGAAGCTTCATGGCTCTTTGGGTGGCTCCATCACAATCATTGCAGGGGACACTGTGCCCTTCATGGTACTTGTCGTCTTAGTTTCCCAGCTTTTCGCCTGTCTGGTATAGGAGTCTTTTCAGTCGGCGGCTGCCTCGGCTTTCTGTGACAGGGCCGGAGTCTTTGTCACGGTTGGAGCTTGGATCACGGCTGGAGGGAGGCGTTCGGCGCGTGAACCGGAAAGCACTTTCACCAGATGTCACGGAGTAGATACGTGAACGAAAGCAGCAAAATTTATGTATGAGATCAAACCGTTTATTTGGCTGAACCTCTGGGTGGTAAAGGGAAACTGAGATTACAGCGATACACACTGGCACTGATACCGGCGAACGGAGTGTCGGCTGATAATCAATTGACAAGCAGTCATTGATTGATTGATGTGTGGGGTTTAACGTCCCAAAACCACTATATGATTATGAGAGACACCGTAGTGGAGGGCTCCGGAAATTTAGACCACCTGGGGTTCTTTAACCCCAGGTAGTCTAAATTGACAAGCAGTCAGGCGCGTCGGATTTTCTACATGTGACGTCAAATATTCCAGCGTTGTCACCAGCAGCCACGTATGTTCTATAGTTATCTGTAAAGTTCGCGCTGCGCGCTTTATCTTGACAAAATGATCTACTACAGTCGCGAAACTTCTAGAACATGGCAGGCGTGGTTTGCGCTGAACATTACTCATACTTCTGTCACACGGAAAGGTCTAACGGCGGTTATGCTTCACCGTGGTTTGCAGAATTACCCGCAGTTAACTTGAACGTTTTTTGCCAGTGCCAGACGGGCTCTGTTTAGCGAAACCAACCCGATCTTGTGGTCATCGTGAGATCAAAATTTCGCACTCCCTATACGGGGAAACAATTTATATATGGCTAGAATGAATGCATATGTCGCGCTAAGTTCTGCAATAAATGTTTTACATTTTAAGCTTTCCGTTCGGCGTAAACATTTACAAGTTCAGGCGTTTTCGAAGAGACTCTTTCAACTATGGCAGCATAGCTATCGCGATACCCGACAGTAGTGAAAACAATCCGTGTCCTCCTAACTGTGGTGCTGACAAATGGCTGAAATTTGATCGTGTTGTGTTTTAGGTGATTTATTCACCTTTGTTTGTGTGATAGATTAGCTATTCCAAGTGTGAATCCGTGAGTCGTTTTTTTAGTGCGTGTGCTCGGTGAAGTGGTGTGCGTGTACCTCTGTGAGTTGGAGGCAAAAACCTAGTTGCTTTAGTTGCGCAGAAATTTCTTTAGGAGGTGTTGTGTGTGTTTATGTGACATTTTGTATTACAGTCTGCATGCGAATATGTTTGTGATTTGTGCAACTCGAGGGGCTTGAATCTGCTGAGAACTCACATCGTAACGTCCTCGCGTACACATGTTTGTGTGTGCGCGCATGTGTGTGTTATGGTTTGTGTGTGGCCGAGTAGTTTGTGCGCAGGTGTGTTTGGTATACGCAAGAACAAGAGGGTTTTTGATGGTGACCGTGAACAAAAATTTGGGGCAGCATATACTGTTTTCCAAGCGTCCACGCAGCAGCGGCACCGGCAACAGCTGTCAATCATTGCTGACTGGCCTTGGGCAGGCTTGATGTCGGGAGACGAATCTCGTTAATATGAGTAATAAATTGTTTTACAAAGCAGCCAGGCATCACACATTGTGAATTGAGTTACTACTGATTCGTCGAATGCTCCAACGCAATAAAAAAAAGCTTCAGGTGAAACTGTCTGTCGTCGTGGGCCATGCACGAGAAAATTGCACAAAATCCCTTGCAGCGTGCAGCGGGTAGCACGCTTCTCCGAAGAGTTACGAAAGATTGCGTAGCGAATGCCTCCCAACAACTAAAAAACTATTACTCAAGGCATAGTGGGTTCCCTGCAAGTTTACTTGGAGAGGTTACCCAACGAAAATAATAGAAAGGTGGGCTAGCTCATTAGGGTTCATACTAAATTGAATGGGGCAGCGTTAGGACAAATTCACGACCAAGAAAAGACACAAGCAGCACTTGTGTTTTTCTCGTTCGTGTACTCGTCCTAATGCTGAACATTCAATTCATTACTCAAAAGCTTCGAGTTAACTTTCTTCTCCTCGACTAGCTTCTACGCTAGCAAAGGAAGGACCATGTTTGAGTTTCGGAATGTGTCCCCTCGATGAATCGAGTGCACGGTGGCAGCGCGAAAGAAGTGCCGTAGTCCGGTGAAGAAACGCTCCATTGCAGCCTCAGGCGTCTGCCCGAGTCTAAGCCCAAGCCTTCGCTCTCTATTTCATATTCAAACATCCTCTTTTAACCCTCGGTTAAATAAAGGGTCGCCACACAAGCCAATCACATGTGTGCGCTCGCATCGCCACAACCAATTGCCAAAACACTTTCAGAACAAGCACTGCATTGGTAAAAATCACGGTACGAAATACAACACGAGAGGAGATAGGTGCTCCCAGTGTAGCACTCTCTTCCATACCAGGCCGTGTCTCGGCCGACCTCTGTCGGTAGCCGTTCTCACGCTCGGGCTGAATCAACTTTCTTATTAACATCGCTTCGTAGAAGCATCCGCAAGCGTGGAGAATAAACCGTCTGGCCCTGTGCGCTGACCAACGGTGCATGCGACAGTGAGGTGCTGCGTCATCCTAACAACACTCGGTAATGACGTATAGCGGGGAGGATAAGCTCGTGTCTATGCCGCCACTATGTCTCAGTCAGACCGGTGGTCGCGTCCGCGCGTCATTCTCTATGGCACGCATGCATGCCAACAATGGCTTGAACTAAGACGGCGGCGCTTGGCCTGCTTCTTGCAAGACGCTCTTGCGAGTCAGCTTTCGCCTTCTAGTTCCAAACGGGGGTGACCTTGTCGGCTCCACTCGTGAACCGTGAGAACGAAGGAGTGTCTTTTTTTTTCCTTGCGCAGGTCTCTCGCGTTTGCCTTCCTGGAACCGATCGCCTTCCATAGTTCACGGGTCGGGGCGTGACTCCGTGCTCTGCATCCGCCGCATTATTTGCGCTACACACAACACGCCGCTAATGGTTACCTCATACTAACACCTCTCCCCTCAAGGGTGTTACAAGATACTTGATGTCCAGTAACGCGATACAAAAAAAACCAAAACATCACTCAAAAAAAACTTTCTCTCTGTGCGCACACATGCGTGAACCGATTTTCAATTCAATCTCAACAGGAGAACTGTCGCGTCCTTCTGCGAAATAGGCACAGCGACACATATACATAATGCTCAAATGGTCCCCCAAAAGAAAATATTCTCGTATGGCACAACAACAAAGCACGCACTCAGAATGGAGTTCACAGCGCCAGTCAGCTCGCATTAGCTGGACACAGGGCACACGCACCATGCATAGTCCTGCGTCTATTGTCTTTTAACTTAAAAAAAAAATTCACCACGCCACACGGTCATTGTCCCAACACGTGAGACCCACTCAGTGCGCCCTCCAGGCCCCGCGTGACACTCTCCAAGAGAGTGACGGACCCAGCGCTATAGGTACACCTTAGTTATCACGGATCGCACGAATAAAAAAATTATGAACTTACTTCACAAACGCGACCGTATTTTATCTACACAATCATTCCTACACAACACATCTGCTACATCTAAAGGCAGTTCTACCACTTCGAGGCGAGCTCGCATCTCAACAACACAAAAAAATGCCTGGTACAACAAAGAAGTCATTTTCACATCACGCTGGAGCTCAGGATTAGTCTCTTCGGCCCACTTAACATCACGCATAACACCTATACATGCGATGCAATCTCCTGTACAGTCATTCAATTCACCAAACCTACTTGAGTGGCTACACAACTACAACAACAACCAAAAAAAAAACTCAACAATAAGAAACAGACAAATCGTCACATTGCCTGTAAAACAGTTACACTCACTGAATCAAATGATCAGCCGAGACGCGAAAGAACATAGGCAGGTCCCAAAAGCAGTGAGTATCTTGTAAGCTTCCCGCACTTCAGCACCTTCCTCGCTGCGGGCTGTCCACGCCACGTCGACTGCGCCTGCTGTACAAGTGACACGGACTTAGTCGTTTGCTGCTTCCCTGTTTCTGCACTGTGCGTCGCACAGCGTTAGCGCTGAAGCTAGAACCTCGAGGCACATGATCTGGCTCCCTCGTCGGTGAATACTGCTCTGGTCTCATTACCCCCCTTACGCAGCTGATTGCCCTGGCATTATCATCTTTTAGATCAGTCATTGGTTTCTGCCAGTGACGACGGAGACATTCGTAATCTGCGGGAGTAAGCAATACCGACACACTAGTAGTTAGCTGATCAGCCACTGCGCATCGCAATTTCACAGGCTGAGCAGCGCTTCCGGACGAGGTTCGAAGAACTAGATGTACATCGAGCCGACGTGCATTAACGCCATGCCCGAAAGCGTCAGTAAGCATTATTGTGTCACTGTTCTCACGGAAAGTCTCAGCGGAGACGTCACTCTCCCGTGTCACTGTAATATTCGCACCCGAATCAATTAGCGCGAAACAGGGCTTCTTTCCTACAAAAATATCAACCTGCGGGACCCTCATCAGCGAGTTTTCCATAACCGCTGAGTGTCGCGACGGTGTGGCTCGGCTCTCAAATGATCGCTTATTCTGAGAAGCCACGCACAAAACTTTGGCCGTATTAGCAGTAGTTTCACGTGAGAACTCACAATCGTTTTGAAAGTGGTGCCGTTTTCCGCAGCGAAAACACGCTCTTGAATTACGTCTGAAATTCGCACTAGCGAAGTGCTTGGCTTGCGCCCGGCAACTTTGATTCTTTGCCGCAGTACCACGGCAACTACATTGCGCAACTCCTTGCCTGCCGCTGTTGAGACTATCTTCAAAATCGGCAGCTAACTCAGCCATATTCTTGGGCTTCAACGAGCCCTTTATTTCCTGCTGAATGACCACTGAGTGGACATCAGTCGGCATTAGCTGCTTCAGCCTGTCAGCTATCAGTAATTCCTGAAGAATTTCGAACGCCTTTACCTCTCTACTTCGATGGTAGTACGTGATCATAGTCTCCAGGCGCGCCTTCACTTGGCTACAAGATTCATCTCCTCTCTCTTTAATTCCAGAAACATTCCGCGATACTCGACAGGAGTCTTTCGAAGCTCCTTGAGCACTCTTGATTTTACATCGGCGTACGGCGTTACTCCAGCCCCTGATTAATTGGCAACGGCTGTGCGCATCTTTCTACTCAAAAATGGTAATATTTATTCGTGCCCTGAATTTTCTCTGGTATGCTCAATTCCCCAAAAAGAGCATCCACATGTTTGAACCAAGTGCGAATTATAGGCCCATCAAAGGGCATGGGTGCCAGGACTGCCTTGAGCACTTTCGCGTACCTTCCGAGACCGCTCTGCTGGTTCTATTTGTCCGGATTCTCTAATGAGCACGCAACGACCCTGTCTTCTCTAGCTCAAGCTTGAGCTTCAACACTTTTATCTCGAGCAGCAACTTGCGGGTATGATTCGATTCACTAACATTGTTTCCTTCTATCACATCTCTCTCGTCTCGCCACGGTGGTCTAGCGGCTAAGGGACTCGGATGATGACCCGCAGGTTGCGGGTTCCATCCCGGCTGCGGCGGCTGCATTTCCGATGTAGGCGTAAATGTCGTAGGCTGGTGTGCTCAGATTTGAGTGCATGTTAAGAACCCCAGGTGGTCTAAATCTTCGGAGCCCTCCACTACAGCATCTCTCATAGTATTATGATAGTTTTGGGACGTTAAACCCCACATATCAATCAAATTCGCTTTCTATCGGAGTCCGCCATCTCCCACAGTAGGCCTGAACGCAAGTGCAATCAGTAAAAAAAAATTGGGGCCGCGAGAGTCCACAGAGTAGGCCTCACCTTGCCATGATGCGTCACACGATGACCACGTTGGTTGGAACGGCATACGTCTCGTTGCCAACGCTAGTAGTGACAAATCCCTTGATGCTCCGAATGCTCAACCGGACCGCCCCTGCCACTGTTCAAAATCAGCCGCGCTGACTGTCTCTGCTGCTCTGCTCTCGTTTGCTGAAGCTCAGCGCTCTTCCCGGCCTCACTCCTGCCTCCAACCTTGACCAGCAGGCTCGTTCCGAATTCTGATGCTCCTTATCGCAGTGCCATGACAGTTCCCAAAGCAACGAGCATCTTGCCGTTTCTTCTCGCAGCGCACCAGCAGGTCTTAAGAGCAGTGAGCGTCTTTTCAGCTTCAAGGACTTCAGCAACTTTCTCGCTGCAGGCTCTCCACTCCACGCCGACTGCGTCAGTTGATTTCCCTCTCCTCTACTAGCTTCTACACTAGCTAAGGAGAGAAGATGTTTGAGGTTCGGAATGGGTCCCCTCGATGACTCGAGTGCACGGTGGCAGCGCGAAAGAAGAGCCGTAGTCCGGTGAAGAGATGCTTCATTGCAGCCTCAGGCCTCTGCCAGAGTCCAAGCCCAAACCTCCGCTCTCTATTTCAGATTCAAGCTTCCTCTTCTCAATCCTCGGTTCAACAAAGGGTCTCCACACAAGCTAATCACATGTGTGGGCTCGCATCGCCAAAACCAATCGCAAAAACACTTTCACAACAAGCAGTGCATTGGTAAAAATCCCGTTACGAAATACAACACGAGAGGGATAGGTGCTCCCAAAGTCTCCCATACCAGGCCGTGTATTGACCGACCTCTGTCGGCAGCCGTTCTCACGCTCACGCTCCATCAACTTTCATTAACGTCGCTTCGTAGAGGGCTCCGTAAGCGTGGAGATTACACCGTCGGGCCCTGCGCGCTGACCAGGTGCGCATGCGACAGCGAGGCCCCCCGTCATCCTACAACAATCGGTAATGACGTATAGCGGGGAAAAATAAGCTCTTGTCCATGCCGCCACTATGTCTTGGTCAGCCCAGTGGTCGCGTCCCTGCGTCATTCTCAATGGCACGCGTGCATGCCAACAATGACTCAAACTCAGATGGCGCCGTTTGGCCTGCTTCTTGCAAGACGCTCTTCTGAGTAAGCCTTCCCTTTCAAGTTCCAAACGGTGTTGACCTTAACGGCTCCGCTCGTGAACCGTGTGAACGAAGGAATGTTCTTTATTTCCTATGCGCAGGTCTTCCACGTTCGCCTTTGCGGTACCGATCAGCTTCGTTAGTTGACTTGTCGGGGACTGGCTCCGCTATCTGCATCAGCCGCATTATTCGAGATACACACAACACGCCATTAATTGTTACCTCATACTAACTTTTTGGAAAAAAAAGCTCTGAAATGCCTCTTTTTCATCTTTCGCTGTAACTGTTCTGCGTGTTGCGTGCAGGTCAGCCGGTTTCTTCTTCTGCTGTTTTTTTTTTTCTTTCCAATATGAGCATAAATTTTACATCATACCTGTGACGACATTGCGTCATCGGAGCCGTGGCGGACCCCGGCATAAAACATTTTCATTGTAAAAAAATGTAACATAAAAACATGTACTGCACAATACAACTTTTATTGACATCGCAGAAGGATCAAAATATGGGCCAGTTGGTAATGGTGTGGTTCCTCGCTTCGTCCTTTGTGCTTTCTCTGCGCTCCCAGTTCGCTGAACGAAGAAAATTTTATTGACATCTTTTACTTATTGGCATCAGTCACGTAATTCATATATGTTAAATACAAAATAAACCGGAGTGTGAAGTACTTACGAAAATCATATTTTACGTGAGTATACAGAGAAATGAAGGTAATACTAACAAGTGGTCAAACGCCTAGTTGAAAAAAGTTATGTAACTACCGGAATAATAAGTTGCGTATAAGACACAAGTAATCAATCTTATGGGTGCAGTCATTCGAAGGTATGAACCGTACTTTTAAGCTATTGCACGTAAAAAATGTAGACCAGGGCTGAGAAAAGACACGGGTGGTGGTGATAAAACCATCTATTCATGAAAACAAAAAAGTCACAGCTTTGCCACAAAGGCAAAGCAAGGAAGGTAGTAGCAACAAATTAAAATGTCATGGGCAGATTGTCAAGAGATTGAAGTGGTTCCAGCGTGTCTCATGCAAATATTGCACAAAACATGCTCAAAAGTACAGATGAACGCGAATAAGCGTCTCAATTGTTCCTTTGCTGTGTCTGAAAAGCATGCTCTTTTCGCAAGTGGAGACTGTGCAACGATTGCAGTGACCTTTGTGCACCCGGTAACAAAAGAAACATTCTGGTGAATGCCAAAGGCAAGCCAAACGTACGCTCCTACTCACCGCGCGATAAGGGCGAGTGAGCGAGCGTCATTCATCTCCTCTCTGCGGGCCAAAGTACGCATTAGAGATGACAGCGTGCGCCGCAGCGTGATTTGCGCGCCATCATTCCGGTAGTTCTGAAAACACGATAGTCCCCGCTCCTCCTCCCCCTTAGATGCTGATCACCAGCGGTAAGTGGTAGATATAAATGGCTTGCCACTGAAATGTTCAAGGGTGTGTGTCTCCGTGGCTCTGTGGTGAACGCCTTGCATTGACGACTCAAAGGTTCCACGTTCGATTCCGCGCGCAGAAGCCTTTCTCAGATTTTTTTCTTTGTTGCGTTTTTTTATGTACATAGATACGTATACATATACGGTGAGTGATGTCGACGCCAACGTCGACGCTGACGCCGGCGGCAAAATCCTGCCGAGAGTGTTGATATATTTTATATCGCAATAAAAAAAAACAAGGTCGCTCTGCAGCAAACCGCCACATAAGAGGACGTAACACAAAACCAGTAGGTGGGGGCCCCTAGTATGAGACCACATTAGCGTCGGCTGCTGCCTGGGCTCATCGAATCAAGGCCTTTCAGGCCTGACGGCTAGAGCAGCCAACCAGGGTCGCCTGCCACTCTTCCCGTCTAGGCTTGGGAACTGGCGGTGCAGCGGCGTCGGAGGGGCAGGTCATCACCATGTGGTAGATGTCCGCAGTCTTCTCTCCACAATGTGAGCAGCTGCGCGAAAAAGGGGGACCAAAATGTTTGAGGGCTGTCGGGCACAGCATAGTGTTCGTGATGAGTTGCAGTAAAAGCGGCTCCTTCGCTTTACCTAGGCCTTTGAATGAGCGTGGTTAAAGGCTGTGTTCGAATTGGTAACAGTCCACAGCTTCGTGAAAAGAATACACAAGATTGAACTCGAGGTGGTCCTGATCGGGGGGGGGGGGGGGAGTGGGAATGCCCGTTGAGAGAGCGCGCGGACGGTGGTATTGGCTGCCTCGTTCCCTTCGAGTCTCATGAGAGTAGGCGCCTAGGCTATACGGCGGGATGCAGGGGTTCACTAATAGTCAGAACGTTGCGATGGGCGGTAGGCCAGGTACGTGACACAGCCATTAACAATGTTTCGACAGGCCCCTCGAGAGTCGAAGGTGATGGTTTGTGACCGGGAGTGGCAAGCAGCCAATACAACGGAGACTTATTCCACATGGATTGGGTCCTGGGCTCGAAACGTGAGCCCATTAAGTGTTTGGTTCTTGTGTACAACAGCGGCCATTTACCAGCCCAAATGGTGTCGGTTGGAGGTGTGCGCGAAAAGACGTCAGGTTTAGATCCATAATAGTTGCCAGGACTTCCACCCGCTCCAGGCGCCGGTCTTTGTGGTCTTCTTATGTCATATTGTTTGGAGAGAACGCACGTGGAGAGTGCATCTCCACTCGAATGGGAGTTGAACGTGATCTTCCGTAGCCTGAATGGGTTGAATGTGTAGGTGGGCTAATAAGCGACGACGCGCTAATGTCTGTGAAAGTCGAGTGTATACAGCAGGGCCTCTCGAAGCTGCTGTACTCACCATGCGCAGACCTAGGAGGTGCTGGTTAGAGGTGTTCACTGAGAGGTCTAGCGCTCTCTTTGCAATTTTGCAAACGATGACTCAAAGTAAATCCTTTTCTTGCTTCCACAGGTGGAGGTATGGGCTGAAATATATGATTCTACTGGTTAAAAATGCACGTGCCAGCCGCAGGAAATTTCTGCAACGAAGCCTCTCACGTTTATTGGAGATCCGGTAGACCATGCTGCCCACCTTGTCGCCCACCTTCCGTAGTTTGGCCAATTTGGTCTCTGACCACCTCTTTTGAATACGAAAGAGCCACAAAACCCTGACTTCTTTTTGTACAGGAATTGAACCTGTCTCCGGTGAGAGTTCATTGTGGCTGTGCACTTGGCCGAGGGGCGTCTTTGCATCCATTCTGATTTCGATGGTGAGCATGAAGGCCACACTGGCGAGCATAGTGGTCGATTATGCTCGCGGATTGCTGCAGGTTCACCTCGATATCTCCGAGTGAACCCTGCAAGGTCCAGATGGTAATGTTATCAGCATACGACGCATGCTGTATACCGGAAACATCAGCCAGCTGAGCCGACAGGTGCATCAGGGACAGATTGAATAATAGAGGAAACAGCGCTGCACGTTGTGGTGTACCTCGGGCTCTCAAAGGAGAAGGGTCAAGTTCCTTGTCCTGTGTGCGAACGTAGGATTGTCTGTCGGTTTCAAAATGCCGAAAGTATTCGAACGCTCTCAAGTCACAGCTGGTTTGAGTAAGGTGTGGTAAAATTACCTCGTGAGCTATATTTTCAAACGCCCCCTTCAAGTCCAAGGCGAGTACAACATTGTCGTTGTGAGGGCATTCGACAAGGTCAAGGATATCTCGATCGAGTTGAAGCAGAATGCCGTCCACGTATCTGCATGGACGAAACCCGTGCATCGAATCTAAGGAAGTACGTTGATTATGCATGAAATCACACAAATGATCCCACACCATCGTCTCCTTCAGTTTATTTGTACATCATGTAAGAGAAACTGGGAGAAGGTTGTCACTGCTCATGGCTTTTATAGGTTTCAGCGTAAATGGGACTAGGCAGTCTTCCTTTGTATGGGGAGTAGCACTTCCTTTGACCTAAGTGAGTTGAAGTATTCTAATAATGATTTATATGCCAGCTCGGGCACGTTAGCTAATATTTTCACAGCAAGTTTTCCCCGCTTTGGAGTGGTGCCACGTTTCATTTAAGCTAGGGCCTTTTGAAGTTTAAAAAGCTGGAATGGGCGATCCTATTCCACATTCTCCTCACCCGCGTACGAGTACGCTGATCCACGGGGATCCTGCGTGGAGCACAATTATTTCTCCCTTAATTTGTGTGCAAGCTGGGTTTCATTAGCTTGAAAGCTATAAAGTGTCTTGTGTAGGTGTTTCCGAGTTTCAGTGCAGGTCTATGTTGGGTCTACGAGCGCACGAAATAGCCTCCAAGTATTCTTTCCGGACACATGGCGGAGATATTCACGAGATGTCCACAAGCACACCTTTATACCCTTCGAATGAACTCTGTTGAACGACCTCGCAATATTGGCAAATATAGAATGAACAATTTTTAAACACTGAATGGGCAGACAGTCTGCGATTAATTCAAAGGGATTTATTTTTGAAAGTCAAACATGCCAAGATCTTTGCAATATTGACTATTGGAGGATCATTAAGCTTTGTCTTTATGAGTTGAAATTAATAGCTATTTTCTGTCCCTTTTGTACACCTAAAGAACTTGGTGCTTGAAATGTTTGCGAATTTGCTTGACTCCCGCAACGCAGCCTTAAGAAAATAGGCGCAGTCTTGGGTCATGACTACGCGCCATGCTCATGGTGCGCTCACGGTCATTTTGCTAGCTTCACATATACCAAATTTGGTATTACGGGACGTGAATACATGACGAAGTTATATGATTCATGCAAACATGAAAGTCATCAGATGTCTGTTGTGTTATAACATGTCTAAATGCCACGCTCAAGCTGTGCTCGCAGCCTTTTTGCTACTTTCACATATACAAAGTTTGGTATTACGGGAGAGGAATGGATCACGAAGGTATGTTAATAGTGAGAACATAATAATCAAAAGATGCGTGTCATGTAACCACTTGACTACATGCCACGCTAATAAGGCACTCAAAGCCATTTCGCTAGCTTCACGTATACCAAATTTGGTATTACGGGAGGTCAACTGGTGCAAACAAGTAAATCATGACATGTGTTTGATGTAGGAATATTACAGCATACCACGCTCATGATGCGCTCGAGACAGTTTCGCTAGCTTCACATATACCGAATTGCGTATCACGTGAGGCGAACGGACGATGAAGGTAGATGACACGCTCAAACGTGATAATTAGGACATGCGTGCCATGTAAAACATGACGACCCGCTACGCCCATAGCGTGCTTCCGGGCGTTTCGCCAGCTCCACATGTACCAAATTTTCTAGCACGTCATTTGAAGAGATTACAAATAAGAATTATACTTCCAGACATGATAATCATGACATGAAAGTCATATACAGCATTGTTTACCTTGGCCTCGTAACGTTGTGCTGATATTCAAGTGACATATAAACTATCCTCATTCGTGCTACGCATATCATTTATTCCCACTTCATGGAGGTTCTGCCCGTTTTCGTCCCTTCTGTTTTAATTCGTCCTGCTAGCGAAGTAGCTCTCATGATCTAGGTTTGCCGCTTAACGCGTGGTGTCGTTGGCTATACATGAAGAATCGTGTTGCTTCGCGAGTACAATGCGCAAGATACCTGCATCGGCTTTAAAGTTTGGGGCAGAGGAAGAAAATCTTCCGAATTGGTGGTCCTGCAAGTACGGTATGCTCGTTTTGCAGTGACGAGGGTAACAATGGTCAAAGAGAAGGTATTGCTGCCCATTTGTACGCTTTTTAATCTTTTATTTTTTATTTTAAACGTTTGTAGGTAGTGATGCGTCTTTTATTTTATGTGGATGTCAATAAAACTGATCTTTGTCGTTGATTCCGTCATTATAAAAAAATGATTCCGTCATTATAAGAAATATTGATGTAAAGTGAAGCTACATCAAGAGTTACCTTTACTAGTCGCCACTGATGACGATAGAGTGCTAAAGTAACTGAGCTCTGAGAACCTCCAACAGTGAATGGCTCGCCGCTAGCAAGCTGGACCTCGCACACTTCATGGCTTAGCGCTTTCACGCCGCCCGCTGCGGAGTCAGAGGTTGAAAGTTTGACGCTAGGTTATAGAACATTCACAGAGAAAACTGTTGCGAGATCACACAGAGGATTGCGTGCGTGGTAGGTGTCCGCTGGGACCGTTTCAAGTGTCCATAAGCATATTCGCAGGAAATATCCAAAATAAATTTAAGTAAATAAGAAACACTAAGGACACAACGGGAATCGAACCCGGGATCGCCAGCGTTCAAGCCTTGAAATAATCCAGAGCGACGCCGGTGATTTGAAACTTCGTTGCAGAGCGGCCTTAAGCAGGCTTGATGTCGGGAAACGAATCTCGTTAATATGAGTAATAAATTGTTTTACAAAACAGCCAGGCATCACACATTTCGAAATGAGTTACGAGTGGTTCGTCGAATGCTCCAACGCATTAAAAAACGCTTCAGGTGAAACTCTCTGTCGTCGTGGGCCATTGCACGAGAAAATTGCACAAAATCCCTTGCAGCGTGCAGCAGGTAGCACGCTTCTCTGAAGAATTGCGAACGATGGCAGAACGAATGCCAGCCTGCAACCGAAAACTTATTACTCATGGCATAGTGGGTAACCTGTGTTTCTTTCGTGGTGGGTGACCGGCTTTAAGCCTTGAAGTCCATCGGATATCTTGCCGGCTGATAGGAACGTAGGTTGTACCTCGCAATATTACTGCAATAAGCAATACTGTATTGTAAAGCATGTATTCAGGACGCGTGTGCTTGTAAAGCATGAGCTACTTTTACTTCATTTCTAAGCAGATAAATGTATTTTCTCTATATTCACAAGTAGACGCGTGGCTGCGTAAATAACACTCGCTTGTCACGCAAACGACTCGGCTTCGATCCCAACTCCAGCTGAATGTTATTTCATGTGCATCTTTGTTAATGTTTATTTCACGCACAAGCTGTCTTTTTGCTCACAACCGCCGATGCCAACACCAACGCCAGAATTATTGCGAAATGAGCTCTTCAACGCTATCTCGCTACTAAGTCGCGAAAACAGCCACTTTCGTCGAATAGCCAAGCATTGTTCTAGGACACGGCATGGCGGTCTCTTCTACCCTGAAAATTGTTTACCACATTTTCGAATTCTCATCTGTATCGTGTGTATTTTACGGTAATTTTGCACTCTCGTGGAATTCGTCATAATTTGCGTAAAAGCACGAATTATGATGGGTGTCATTGGCTTTCCCAAGGAGCCGAAAAAAACGTGTGTTTATTACCGGTCAGCTAACCCCACAAAGCAAGACATTGTTCACTCAGGCTTCTGAACTGAAAAAGCGAAAAAATGGAAGCATCTATGGACAGGTTTCTGAGTTAGCCAGAAAAAATGATGACAGCCACATCTTTCGTATACGCGAAGCAAGCCATCTGTCTGTCTTTTATTAGATAGTTGCCTCTAAGATATCCTGAACCACCATGGATTCTTCTGTTTTGTGATGTATAATCAATCTAAAACATTCATCAAGGAGAAACGACCAGCTTTAACTTATATTTAATTTAATGCCTAAAGCCTCAAATGCAACATGATGACCTCATACATTTCCTTCAGCAACCGATCACACGTTTTAAATCATATACCTATCTGAGACATGGTTTAATTATTATGTGGGGTTTAACGTCCCAAATCCACCATATGATTATGAAAACGCAGTAGTAGAGAACTCCGGAAATTTCGACCACCCGTGTTTCATTAACTTGCTCCCATATCTGAGTTCAAATGCCTACAGCATTTGAACTCAGAACTGCAGTGCTGCAGTCGTGGTTCAACCCGTGTTGGTGGTTCTGTAGTCTTTATTGATTCATCACTATCGTTTAGGAGCCATCACAATCATTCTGTTACTAACTTAAATTGTGAATTGGTCGGGGTTAAGTTTGACCAAGCTGGTTTTTTCACTGCATGAAAAAACACTATCATTCCATCATTCTACCACTCTCCGTCTTCATGAATTGTTAATTTTCTCTAACAACTTGAATCTCTCCTTAGTCATGTCGTCTCTGAAAACAAACCAAAACAAAACAAAAACCCACCGTGATGGTCTGGTGGCTAAAGTACTCGGCAGCCGACCCGCAGGTCGCGGGATGAAACCCCGGTGGAGGTGGCTGCATTTTCGATGGAAGCAAAGTGTGATAGGGCCATGTGCTCAGATTTTGGTGCACGTTAAAGCACCCCAGGTGGTGAAAATTTCCGGAGCCCTCCGCTACAGCGTCTCTCATAATCATGTGGTGGTTTTGGGACGTTACACTTACATATCAAATAATCAAATCTCAAAACAAAAACGTCATTAAATGCGGTGACAATAACAGTAACATATCTGACCTCAACAGTTATTCATGTTCGAACTATGTGCACGTTTTTCAAAATTTTGGCTTCTTATCGTTAATCACAGCGCCTACTAGGTGCGATTCATCACGTACAAATGCAATGAGTGGTTACATTTGTTCCAGTTTGAAAACGAGTGCCTTTGCGCTTGTGGTAGACTGTCAGTTCAGCGACAATTATCATGTTTTTTTTGTCAGAATAGGATTCGCTTTCGTGGCCCGTTTCACAAATCATAAACAAGTCAAGAGAGTGGTGTTTAACGCAGAAACATAGGTTTCATTGATTAACAAACTATAACAATCTGATATCACACAAATGAATCTGCTAAGCAAGCCTACGACTCATTTTCTACTCTACTAACAAACTGCATAACACAGAGCACATCGCATGTTTCTATTTGTTGGGAGAGGGAGAAACCCATAAATCACTAACGGCCCATTGCGCTCAATTTCATGAAAAGATGAAATGCATGAGAAGCTCAAGTGCCAACTATTTAGCTCAGTGCTACAAAATCTCTACAAAAATATTCGAAGGCACTTGTTGCCATTTCGAAACGTGCAAAACGTGACTATTTTCAATAACGCATATTGTTTAACGGACCTCATACTAAACAGACCTGGTAGCTTTTAAAAAATCTTCTAAACTAAACTGGTTCTAATGCGAATTTAACAAAATTAATACTGCATCCAGCACATTTGCTGAGCCAATTGACATTGTCAATGCTTTAGTTGCCCATTTTGCAGCAGCGGAAATCATTGAACAAAGACTATCACTTTCCCGCTCATTGCGCTTTCCGCATTTATTTTACTTATATCTTACATCTAGCGCTGAATATCACTCTGTCATATCATCGTTAAAAACAGCTGGAGCTGGTTCAGATTAAGTTCACCCTTGACGACTAGAGCTGATGAACGACAGTGTTTTTCCTGATCTTGCTAACATTAAAAACAAAATATTCAAGAATGGTACTTTTGCAGTCGTCTTACAAAACAGCAAGATATCTCCCGTTTAAGAAAGGTGATTGTGAGTGTATGATTGTGACCATCCGATTTGCATTTTTTTCAATTTTTAGTAATCGAGAAGATTTTGTACAAACGCCTGATCTTATATATGAAAATAAAAATTGACTTGCTTTCTCCTCATCAGTTTGCTTTTCGGCCAGGTTTCTCATCTGAATTGGTGCTCATTAGTTTCACGGACAAAATCAAACTAGCCATTGACGAAGGTTCAATATTTGCTGCAGTCTTTGTTATCTTACTAAAGTTTTCGGCACAATTATGCACTCTATTCTTTTTCACGAGCTCACATCTTATGGCATCACATGCCCAGTATAGCGCCGTATCAAGATCTACCTAAAAACAGGTCGCAAGTTGTAGAAATCGATGGTAAAATTACCTCTTCCAAGGTTACTATAATAGTAGTGCACCAAGGATCTATTTCAGGTGCACTGCTCTATTTAATATTCCTAAACGATTTGCCCCTAACACTTCGCCATACTGACTGCTTGTTATATATCAATATATTCATCTCATAAAATCATCCCCGTACTTTTACAATAGCAAAATAATCACTTGAAAATGTTATTGATTGGTGCAGTGGTAACTGCCTGCACATTAACCCCACTAAAACTACGTTTGTGATTCTTCATTACTAAAAGGGCCACCCGTGGTGCTCACGATGGTTGAAAATGTAATACTCGGTACTAACAGCGCCAGGGTTCTGGGTGTGACATTAGATGAGCACCTAATTTTTTAAATTATCATTCACTAATGCATAAAGTTTCTTTCGGCACGCATGTGATCGTGAAATCACATAACTATTTCGCAACGGTCATTATTCGTTCGCTTTACCCTTCTTACAATCATAGACATCTTACTGTGCATCATCTATGGCTAAAACTTAATTTTTTCACCTCGGTTATTTTCAATGCCTCCAAAACCAAGCTGTAGGACAGATGACCATCACTAATGGCTTTACGCCCTGTAAACCACTATAACAAAAACCTAGAAAGTTTGTCACTAACAGAGCTATTTAAACAAAAACTATCTTTATGTTTTGGCTAAAGCAATGTGACACCTCCATTCCGGCTTACTCAATTGAATTTCTAGTAAATAAATTTCTTGTAAAACAGTAACATCATAAGGTTCTCTTTTAACGGCAATCTACTTTTCCCCGTCGCTCGGGAAAACTAGGGAAAACTAATACCCCTTATTAAATGCCAAGCATTTTTAGCGAACTTCAGCGCCTTTGAGAGTATCTATCTATCTATCTATCTATCTATCTATCTATCTATCTATCTATCTATCTATCTAGCCGCTTACGTTTGGGTGATCTCCTGGGCACACCTTTAACTTGGCATGAACGAAAAATTCCATTGGAGGGTAAGATGGTTTGACGAACATGACGCGTTAGTCAAGACAATAATAATGTCACAATCCCGTCGCGTACATCGCCTAACACTTCCCGCCAGACAGTGGCACATACCACGGGTGGGTATGTGCCGCTGCTATGCGGTTGTGTGCCACAGGTGGTTGACACTTAGTGTGTATACTCAGGAACGACAAAAACACACAAGGGCCATTTTAACGCGCGAGCGTTAAGAAATACCCAACATCAGTAGCATCGAGCCGACTAATGCAAAGAATAAATGTCAGGGTCCAAGCTGGAATTGAACCCAAGCATTCTGCGTGGCACTGAAGCATCTTACGACAGAGCTAGGCCATGTCTCGGAACTTCTTTTCAAATAGACGCTAATCTTTGTGAAACGTCAATAGTGGTTGCAGTGCTGCCTACCCAATTTAATAATCATTACATATGTACTCTTCTGATACAGCCGTCCCGCCGTGTTAACGTCAATTGCGGTTAGTTGCCATGCGCTCAAGTTGATTTATGTAGCAGCGTCCAGGGCTAGCATCCTGGCGAGCATCAGCGCTTTATATCAGCTTCTGGTGCCGCTAATACGCATGTTCTAGTTGGCATCGTTGCGAAAGTGCAAACAATTGATTATGTACACATCTGCAGCTTTTAACATATGTCTGTAAGCGCAACATTTGTACATATATTAGCGTCATTTTATGACGTGTCGCTCAATAAAAAAATTGCAACCCAGTCACCTTTCCTCCACAAGCTTCGCATAACGTCGGTTTCCAGGTACGTGGGATAGGCCGAAAATTTTTTTCTGGGATATCTGTTTGGAGTTTGATACCATAAGAAATTAAATCAGCGTCACCTCTACAAGCATTTCAAAGCATTTACAAAACATAGTGTCTCGAAGAATTGCGTGAGCTGGCTAGCTAACTTCGGGATATTCCAATTTTATTTCTTTTTTATTACGGTTTCTTTCTTTTTTAATACTGCACATGCTTAATTTTTATCATTATCATTGAATAATTCATTTCTTTTTATGAATTAGTCCTCTTTTGGTTTCGTAGCAGCAATTGTTTCATACTGTTTGGATTCAAACTTTTATATACGGCTGTTCCGGTAATCTCTAATGTGTTCACTTTGCTTTGATGAATTTAGGATGTCTGTGTCATAAAGATTGTCAGTATAAATTTGTGTTTTGGTTTTTTAGCTTCTGGTACAGTTCATAAATTTTTATACCATGCCAGATTTTTATTGTTTCTTGCTTACTTTTTTCTTCATCTCTTACTTAGATATTTGTGTAGCTTTTTTAGCTTTCTTCCAAAATAAGTACGTTTTTTGTTCTCACATTGCCCACGACACCTAACATACTTATGTTTTAGTATTAGGAGGTACTCTATCCGTTCCTAAACTACGGGACGTCCGAATGTAATACTTCACTAGGTAATATTGTATTCAAAAAAAGCTGAATGAATTCAATCAATTGAAATAAATAGCAGCCATATTTCGGATAAGTTTGGAGCACTGTCAAGATTTATTAAATTTGGCATTAACATTTTTATACAGTTGAAAAATGCAACAACCGCTAAATGCTTTTTTTTCTTTTTTTTGCAGATACGGTACAAGATTGACCGCATACAGCTGACGTTCCTACAATTGTTGAGTTCAAGGGCTGTACAGAACATCACGTACCACTGCCGAAATTCCGTGGCCTTCCTGGATTCAATCAAGCAGACGCACCGCCGTTCTATCCGTCTCATGGCACACAATGACCTGGAACTTCGTGCTCCAGAAGGGGACATCAACCCGGCATTCACATTCACAGCCCTCTTCGATGGCTGCAAAGTAAGTATACACATGCCATGAAAAATATTCGAAGCATAAAAGCATTTTGGCGCTCTTTTTTTTCATTCCCAATGATTAACTCGCACACTCGCACAATTTCAAATCGCTTCAAAAAAGACGTCATGTGTCTGATTGCCAGAAGTCCTCTCGGCAGTGGATGTTTAAAAATTGCATGTGCATGCCACGAATTATCTAGAAAAAATTAAACTCCACAGTGAAGATATATTAGAACAATAGGTATTCTCTTGTAATGTAATCAGTGAACAATTTTCAATACATTTAGCATTCCCTGAACCCGTAAATTCGGGAGAAGATCCCCGGGCTAATTCTAAGGGCCGACGTATCAGCCCCGCGAACTGCACCACGAAAGCACAGAGAATTTAAATTTGGCCATATTTGGAAGCCATCGAATTCCGGCTGTAGTCCAAAGAACGAGTAAGAGCCGAGAGTTCATAACAAAACAAAAATATATTCTGAAATGTGGCAGATCAAACAACACACCAATAGGCACACTCGGCAATAATTTAATATAATACGTCTCCAATCACAAGGTACCGCAAACGACAGGTGCACACATAGCAAGATATAGTCAGAACAAGGAGCACAAACAACAACACGTGCTATATTGCAATTTCAGGCACTAACCAATAGATTTAAAGGCTGAAAAATTGCGTGAAACCTATTAAGTCCGAAGCTCTTAGAACAACGTTTGAATGATTTCTTCGAGAAGCCCCTTATTCGAAGTCCAACGCTGATTGCCGTTCCGTTGCTCACGATGTCTCCTTCCGGGTACCTCACTTCGCCAAATGTCCGCACTCCAACAAAAGAACTTCCTTGTCGGTTACACGTCGGCAACTCATGCGCTGCGACTGCAGAGGGTTCACCCGCTGGCAGGAAACACACACCTGTCTTCTGCTTGTAGCGCAAGCCATCGCCCGCAGGTGGAAAACCTCTTTATCTCCTGCTTAGTAACTGAAGCCATTCGCCTTTGCCCGACGGCGGAAAAACTCTCTACATCTGCTGATCACTGTTATCCGCTGCTCCCTTATATACGTCCACCCTGATTTCGGGTAGCTTTGTCGGCGCGCTGCACAGCAAAGCTGGGCAAGGGGTGAGACTTCGACAACTCTCTGCGACATGTGGCGCAACAAGGGAGTGACTCACGCTTTCCTTCTCTAGGTTTCTGGCTTCCGCTCGGCGATAGGTACGAGAAGGTTATCAGTTTACCGACGATGCTTTCAAAGGGAATAGGCAGCGCGTCCGTGGATTCCATTGATGTTTGTTTTAAATGCGAACGTATCTTAGTCGGGCTATGACAGGGATCTGGTGGCTAAGCCCGCGCACCCGCAGGTGTTATATCTCCGTTCTCACTCCATCTCTCATTGCAACAGCTGCGGGTGCACGCGTTTATCCTCAACATCTGGCAACTGGAGCATGTGGTGTGCGAGAGTGTTGGAGAGGGTAGATGCAGTTCGTCACTCCTTTTCTCACCATTCGCTCTATCTCCTCCCCGCGCCCCACTCTCATATCCACTCGAACCTCACTGATGGCCGTTCACTGGCTGGGCACCTCTCAAGTACATCGGAAAATATGTGGTCGCGGTGACACCGCTGTGAGCCACCAGCGCTGAGTCGAGAACGCTGACCCCCCACTCTCCCATTCACTCGCTCCTCACTCTCGGCCGTTCACTGGCAGGGCATCTCTAAAGGCCAGTGTTGCTCATTTAGCTACTTTGGAGCCACATCTAGCTAGTTTTAGACTCAACTAGCTAACGAAAATTTTTGTTTAGCTACGAGTAGCTATTCTAGCTATTTAGTGAGAATCTAGCTCCAAATGTGGCTATTTCAGTTAGGTCTAGCTGCATTGTAATGACAATTTCTAGTTGCACCATTGTGACACATGCCTAGAGGTGTGCGCCTCGGCCACTTGGCCTCGGCGCTGTTGACCGCGTCGGTGTAGCGGTCACTTCGAGTAAAGGGTGCCCTTGCTCCTTTGTGTTTGAAGACCAAAACTATACATGCATGTCCTATGAATACTCTAACACAAGATAACAGTATGCTATACATGACATTTGCAAATCTCGCTTCTTTCTGAAAGTTTTGAGATTTTGTTCGTGAAGGGTTTTCATGCGATTGTGACCTCCAAGTCTCCTCCTGGCACCTTCCAACCATGGCTGGATTTCTCGGCGTCACGTGATGTTTGCTCTTGTGATCATTCGGCGGTTCTCTAAAATCCTGACGCGAAGGCGCTTCAAGGGGGAGGGGGTGTCTCTGCTGACTGTTCGCATACGACTGATCGGCGCCTGGCACTGCCTCGCGGCTTTGATGGTTGATTTTTCGCTGCACTGGGGAAATTAGTCGCTGGGATTTTATGCCGTCTTCTGCAAGCGGTGGCGCGCGCCGAGTCAAGCACTTTTTCGTGACACTCAACATTTTTTGTGAGTATGCGGCGTGCATACCCTTCAAAGGTTGTGTTATAGAAACACGTACAACTTGACAGACAAGAGCAAAGTGTACAAACAACACTTAAGACACTGCTGGCTTACAGAAATCAAGTACAAGGAGTGGCTAATGGCAATGCCGCAGAACCACTTCAAGGCCTTTTTGCAAATTTTGCAATGTTCTGTCGAGGCAAACAAAGGCGAGCATTGAGAAGCATACAACGTCTGCAAAACACGTGGTTGTGTGCAAAGGAAGGGACTACACCAGCGCACTATATCCGATGCCATGCCTTCTGTAAGGACTAACCCTGTACAGCCGACTGGAGCAACCTTTGCACTTTTTGTCACTGAGCACTGTGCCTTGAACACCATGTGTCACCTCGGAGAAGTTTGCAAGCGGATTTTTCAAGATAGCCAGGTTGCCTCCAAGATCAAGATTCACGGCACAAAGTGCACTAATATAATAAAGAACGTCCTTGGAGCTCACTTGGAAAATTTGTTGCGGGACGGTATTGGCCACCAAAATTACAGCGTTCTGTTTGACGAGTCAACCAATATTAGTGTCCTAAAGGTCCTCGGTATCGCCATCAGGTATTTTCCCAGTCAAACGGTGAGGTTATTTCAAATTTTCGTACCCTGCAAGAGCTTGAAAAGTGCGACGCTGAAAACATCGCCTCAGCGCTTTTAGAAAGATTGCGGTGCAAGGGTCTGAACGCGAAAAACCATGTTGGCATAGGAGTATACAATGCGAACGTCATGACTGGTGTCAATAGTGGAGTCTATACACGTCTGAGAAATGAAATTCCTCATCTTTATGGTGCGATGTCTTTGTCAATCCAGTCAACTTGCTTTTTCACATGCGTCGGTTACCTTGCCAAGAAACATAATTTCTCGTGAGGGAGTCATACCGATGGTTTGCTCACTCCTCGTCAAGAAAACTGCGCGTATCAAAGCTTATACTAGAAACTAAACGACGGAGAGGCTCCGCTTACCATACCGCTAGCCAGTGAGGCACGCTGGTTGTCAATATATGCGGCAGTTAACAGAATACTCGCACAGTGGACCAAACTGAAGGAAGTTCTTGAAAACGCCCGGGAAAACGAAAATTGCTACACGTCAATGATGCTCTAAGAAATGTACAGTGACCCCCCAAAAAATGCTATGTACTCCGGCTGGACTGGGTTTCAACTGTAGTGCAGCGTGTCAACAAATCATATCAAGCGGAAAACCTAGACCCGAAGAAATTGTTCGAAAATCTGATGAAGCTTGTGAAGTCGACAGCCAAGAAAGTATCTCTACCGACTTCCCAGTATACGACGTGTTATCAATCGTATACTGGGAAGTCGGTATAGATACAACGAGCATCTTGATCCTAATCCGTACTTTGGTCACTAGTTTTAAACAGCACTCCGAGACGCATGCGCATCACGTGACGATGAAAAAGAGCTACGCCTTCGCTGTCCACGTTTCATCGGAGAACCATTCAAGCAGCTGGGTTAACGGCTTCGCGAAAACATTCAGTGCTTGAGTAAGACTTCTCTCCTTTCTGTAGAACACACACTGAAGCTAATACAAGAGCCAATTACGGAATTGGCATCGCAGTTCCTCCCTGTGGAAGCCGTGTTCGCTTGCGAAACGCAGTGGAAAAGCTCGCGGCACGTAAATTGGTGCTGTGCAAACAGAACCGATAGATCTTGGCAGTAAGTAGGTTCTTAGAAAGATGCGCAAGGTGAGAACCTATTCACCGGGCTCGCCACGCTCGCCATGGAAGTGCTGCCGCGCCTTTCTCGAATGCTGATATTGAACAGTGCTTTAGCGAGAGGAGCATTGTGAAGTGCAGGCGTCGCAATTCAGACTGGACATTGACACTCTGAAAGCGTTACTGAAAATTCAATATGGCCTTCAGAGACACACAAAAAAGAGCCACGATTATAGCCTGGCAGCTGACGTGGCTGCGAAAATCAGTACGATGACATCTTATGCAACGGCAGAAGAGGATGCCCTGCAACTTGCACATACCATCCAAGATTTATGTGTGCCACTAGACTGATTCCCGTTTACATGGCTTTACACTTGTACTGCAATTTGTTTACACTTCTCAAGCTGGCAAGCAGGCTTTCATCATTACTGTTTACCGTATGTTATATGGCTTCCTGTTAATAAATATAGCCCATAATTTTTTATTCGCCAATATGATTCATTGTACATTCAGAGGGACGCTAAAATTTCCAATGTACGTTTTGTTTATCCATTGTCATGTTTCCTGATCTGCAGCTGCGCGATTTCATTGATATATCTTCAAATATCTGATAGCATGTTGGAACTATTCTGGCTCGGAACACCGGCTCCGGAGGATATATTGCTGAAAGGCTATGCTAAAGTGAGACTAAATATTGCGGTTGCGTCTGGCAACGGAAGTGCGATGAGGCGGCATTTTGGCGTGCGCGTGGAGGAGGGGCGTGGCGGCGGGCTGCATCAGCATAGCTCATGGTTTGCAGCTGCGGCTGTTGAGGCTGAGGAACGCCCAGCGATTGCTGGATCTCCTGGCATACGACGTCCGCGATGAATTCCACGTGACGCTGCGCTGAAGGAAGTAATTTTCGCAACTCCTCTTGCACGATCGCTCGGATCGTCTCACGCAAGTCAGCGGTTCCTAGCGCTTGAACGCCGGCGTAGCTTGTAGACGAAAAGCTACCGTTATATTGCCGTGTGCGCATCTCGAGCGTCTTCTCTATCGTAGATGCTTCTGAAACGAGTTCGGCGACCGTCTTTGGGGGGTTTCTGATCAGGCCGGCGAAAACTTCCTGCTTTACTCCTCGCATAAGTAGACGGACCTTCTTCTCCTCAGACATGTCGGAGTCAGCGTGGCGGAAGAGGTTAATCATATCTTCCGTGAATAGCGCCACGTTTGCACTTGGCGTCTGCATCCGGGTTTCGAGGAGAGCTGCAGCCTTCTCCTTGCGCACCACACTTGCGAAAGTGGTGAGGAACCTGGCGCGAAAAACGTCCCACGTTGTAAAGCTTCGCTCTTCGTTCTCAAACCAGGTCCGAGCAGCATCTTCTAAGGCGAAATACACATGCCGGAGCTTGTCATCGTCTGTCCAGTCATTGAAGGCGGCGACGTGGTCGAACCTTTTGATCAAACTTTCCGGGTGTTCCAGTGGCAAACCGCGGAAAGTTGGCGGCTCTTTGGGTTGCCGGAGCAGGAGTGGTGCAGTTGGAACCGGCGTTGACATGGTCGCCGTGGTCGATGTCAACGTCTTGGTTTTCTGAGCCTTGTCCTGTGAAAGCCCGTACTCCTGTGGCAGACCTTGTTGCCTGCGGCTAACTCGCTGCTCGTTGCTGGCGTCGGTGTCTTCACGGCGTGGGCTGGGTTCACGGCTTGACTGAGGCGTCCGGTAGATGGAAGAAACAGCACCTCCACCAGATGTCACGGGGTCGTGACGTGGACAAATGGAGCACACTGTGAGTCGAATAATAAATTGTTTATTTGGGCGAGCCTGTGCCCAGCAAACGGAAAGTCGGACTACAGTAGCAGCCTTGGACTGATAGCGGTGAACGGAGGGTTGGTGGTCGACCAACAACTGATAAGCGGCGAAGTGTGTCGGCATTTATACTTTTGCCATCGAATGTTCGAGCGTAATCGCTGGCGGCGGCGTAGGTTCCAGAATAATATTTACAGTTCGCGGAGTAGGCTTGATCTTATCGAAAGGATCTACTACAGTCCTGAAGCTTCTCAAAAACTGCAGGTGCGGTTTGCGCTGGGAATTGTGTAGTGTATTGGGATGATAACAAAACTTGGGAAATGGAACGTGGCATTATGAACAATAAATTAGTTTAGACATATACATTAGAACCTGAAAACTCTGTTGCTAATACCATCGCTCGAGGTTAATAAATATGAAAATCTGTCAAAAGCCTCCCTTTTAAATTTCTGACTGTTATCTCCGATGATGGCGTCACTGATTTCAACGTGTTTCTTTCGTATTTTCATTACAAAGTCAGTAAAAAGTTTTTAAAATTTGTCGTGTTAAGCTTCTGGGTACCTGCTTATTTCAATGAAGAACTCTGCTCGCCGAGGGACCTTTTTGTTCCCTTGGTTTTTTTGTGCTTTTCCAATTCTCTAAAGATAGAGTTTATTTTCTTTTACATATGTACATGCATTGTCAGCTTCTATTTTGCGAGCGCGTCAAAAAAGTCTGCATTAATTATAGGGGTTAAAACAGGCGTACTTTGTTTTGTGGCTAAATCATGTTCTGCCTGCAAGAAAACCTTAAGTGACAGCTGTCTCTAATTTTAGAGATGACAAAGCCACCAATAAATTGGTTGTGTGTGAAGAACGTGGTCAAAATTGTTTTCAAAATGCTGGAAAAAATAATTAGCAATTTTTAGTTGCTTGCTGCATTTTTTAGCTATTTTAGCTACCTTTACAGAACCATCTAGCTACTTTTGTTTTCGGACTTTTCACAATACTGCTCGAGGCGTTGGCAGAAGTCGGTGAAGGCGAATGTCTGACGGCAACGATGCCCTCTCTCAGAGCAAGAAATGCCTGCGCATTTCCTCACGATGCGCTTCACGAGGTGAGGGCATGTTTTTTTCTTACAGTTGATTCTGGGGGATCATAACTGCGCCTCGACTCTCAACTTTACGAAACCTATTCCATTGTTTTGAAGCCAAAACAAATGAGCGTGAACCAACAGCTGCCGTACAAGAGTCTCGCATACAAAGTATCCGACTTTGGCCATCACTCAGAGCGTTTAACGTTTTAAAGAAGAATGCTCAATTCTATATTACATTGCATTTCTATTTACAAACACATAAACTATAACCATAGATACATAAGTAGAACAATTATTCACTGTCCCAGATGGCAAGAAAAAGGCAAAAAAAACAAGAAAGATGCCCGGCACGCAAATAAGAAGACAAATTGCACAAGAAAAGAAGAGTGCGCCCATGCACAAGAGATTGGCGGCGATGTTAGAGGCAGCCTGGGTCCTGCTTGAGTACTGCAACGCGTCGAGAGCCGCTGAGTTTTCACCTCGGCGAGCGACCATCTTTGTGGCTCAGGTCGTCCCGCTGACGAGTGGTGTTGAAAAAGTGAACTGGAACGGAGCAACTAGAATGTGCGACACCGGGAGGGAAGAAGAGAAAGCCGAGGGCACAGAGCTCGCGAGGGACGGCAAGACCGAGAGTTCGCCATGAACGCAGAATGAAGTCGCGTTTTCTCTTACGGTTTGGTAGCCAGTCGTTTCGTGATAGGCGGTGCAGAAAGTGGCCGGGACAGGTCAGTGTCACTCCGCCGACCTTCAACGAACCCGGGCTTGTGGACACCCGTCTGCCGCGTCAACGGCGCACGGATCAGAGGGGCCTTGGACGTGCCCGGAGTACCTGCCGCTATTAGTTCAATCACTGCATGAGAACCACGTCCTCGCACTTCGGAGCGTCTTCGGCGGGTCTTCCCAAATCAGCAGGAACAACTACCAAGGACATACGTGGTGAGATACGCTCGGGTGTCGAAGATACTGATATTCGTCGTAAGCTCCCCGCACCCTACATCTCGTTCGTCCGAGAGACGTTAACCGCTGAATGTGGTTATAGGGACGCGCCTAGGACATGTCTGTACAATGACGTGTCAATTGTTGTGTTTTCAGGAACTGTTTATTGGTAGCTTTATTCTTCTCTGTGTAAATATGTCTCTGTGTATGTGTGCATTGAAGGTCGTGTTTCTGCTCCACACACCCTGCATCCCGCTTCATGTGTCAATTTCGCTGGATCGGACGAAACGAGCCGCGCGACAACATGTCGTGACAGTCACACATTTCAAGCTATTCAAGCATACAGAGGTCTACTTTTAGAGCACTTGTACAATTATATTCCTCACAAGTCACTACAACGAACACGTAGGCTCACGCGACATACACGACACAGGCTAACAATGATACAGCCAATTAAAGATCTGCACATCCAAAGACATTCGTGTTTAACCTCAGCCCGTATAGCCTGTAAAATTCACGTCGTGCTTGCGCCCTTTCAAGGTTTTATCACGTCCATCTGATCGTTGCTGGCTCTTTGCCAGTTTGTGCAGGACGTGGCATTGAGCCTGATTGACAGACTTTGTCACTTTTCAATCTTGGTTGATTGAGGTCATTTTGTTGCAGCTCACACTGCACGGCACGTTTTTTCGTCGTACACGATGACTTCCCGTTTCACTTTTTTTCACCACGGCTACGTCTCGAGCTCGTGTGGAATTCTTTACGGGATTTTCCATCACTGTACCTCGCGGTTCCTGAGTTTACGAGGGCTCCATTATCGAGCCTTCCCCCAAACGTTCTGGATCGCTCGGCCCCCACGCACTGTCGATGTTTCCGATGATGAGGTCGTACACAGAAGTGAATTTCGTACTCCTCGACTAGCTTCTACACAAGCTAAGGAGGAAAAGTTTTGAGATTCGGAATGGGTGGCCCTCGATGACTCGAGTGCTTGGCAGCAGCGCGAAGGATGAGCCGTAATCTGGTGAAGATACGCTTTAATGCAACTCTCAGGCGTCTGCCCGGGTTCAAGCCCAACCCCCGCTCTCCATTTTTTTCACATCCAAACACCCCCTTTTCAACCATCAGTCGAAGAAGGGGTCTCCACAGAAGCCACTCACATGTGGCGGATCGTTACAGCCAATCGCGAGAATCCTTTTATACCAGACCCTGCATTGGCAAAAATCACGTCACCAAATACAGCACGCGAAGGGATAGGTTCTGAGCGTTTCACACTCTCTCGCTTGTCAGGCCATGTATCGGCTGACCTCTGTCTGTAGCCGTTTTCACGCTCGAGCTTCGTCAGCTCTCTCATTAAACGTCGTTTCTTTGAAGCCTTCTTATGCGCGGAAAGTACGCTGTCAGACCCTATGCGCTGGCCAGGTGCGCACGCGACAGCGAGGCGCCCCGCCATTCTAACACTCGGTAATGACGTAAAGCAAGGAAGGATAAGCTCGTCTGCGTGCTGCGATTTTGTCTTTGACAGCCGCAGTCCCTCTGCCTCGCTGGGAACACTTACTTGCATTCATCGAAAAAACAAAGTATTTTATCTGTCAAGAAGGCTATTCCCCCTCCCACAGCCTGCCTTGTGCAGGGCGCAGGCAGGTACCTT